>PVIH01013547.1:0-25400 GCA_004025045.1 Sigmodon hispidus
TTCAATCAAGGATGCCTCTCTGAGTGACTCACCTGCAGTTCTGAATCCACCTTCTCTTCTGTCTCCAAGAAGGGGTCTCCCGTCGGTGCGAAGGTGTTTCGATTCCCGGGTTTCAAGCACCAGTTGTCCCGCGCCCTGCCTTCGCCTGCGAAGAAGAGCGCAGTACACAATTTGGATCCTTCTGCAGCAAGTTTATTCTTTACAAAATGGGAAGAAGACCCCGACCCCTTGCCAGGAGCCGGCTTTTATACTGTCAAGCCCTAGCCTCTTACGTCTCCCCTTCTGGTTGGTTGCAGACTCTCGCCTGACATGACGTAGGGTCAGAGGGCTTGGCTCACAGAGTGGAAACTTACCGGGGGACATGCGCAGATGAGTTGTTTATCCGCCTCGGCCGCGCCTTGGTACCGGAAACCGGCACCGTCTTTCCTGCTTGACCGGGCTCCCGGCTCCCTACAGATGCGCATTCTTATCCCAAAGGCATTAGATTAACTGTGTTCATTGTAGCATTATTCATAATAGCCAGAACCTGGAAAAAACTTAGATGCCTCTCAACTCAAAAATGGATTAAAAAATTGTTGTACATTTATAAATGGAGCACTACTCATCAGAAAAAATAATGACATCCTGAAATTTGCAGGCAAATGGATCAATCTGGGGAGTATCATCCTGAGTAAGGTGACACAGACTCAGAAAGAAAGACATGGTAGGTACTGACTCATAGGTAAATTTTAGACATAAATTTTAGACATAAATCAAAGAATAACCAGGCTATAATCTACAACTCCTGAACAGCTAGGTAACAGGAGAAACTTAAGAGAGATATCCATGGATTCCCCCTGGGAAGGGGAATTAGGAAAGATCTTCTGAGTAAATTGGGATTATAAGGGGGACTGAGCAAGAGGAAGTAGGAAGAGATCGTGAGAGAATGAGATGTTGAGTGGGAGGAGCAACAGAGAGGGAGAACAAAAAAATAAACCACTGTGGGTTTAGAGAGAAATCTCGTGCTAAGAAAACATTCAAGAATCCACAAGAAGTCCAACTAATAGTAGAGAGGGTGACTAAACAGGACTTCTCCTGTAATCAAATTGTTATTTTAGAACCTTCATCCAGAAATAGATGAAGGTAGAAGCAGAAATCCATAGCTAAGCACCAGGAAGAGAGAGAGAGAGAGAGAGAGAGAGAGAGAGAGAGAGAGAGAGAGAGAGAGAAAAGAGTATATGATATGAGCAAAGGGATCAGGATCATGAAGAGAAGACCCACACAGATGGCTGGCCCAAGCTATTGGGAGCTGATGAACTCTGAAATGACAGCTGAGGAAACTTCGTAGAAAGGAACTAATCCCTCCAAATGTAGATGACAGTCAAACGGTGTGGGCAGTTTATGGACCAGGTATGTTCCTGGTGCATAAACTGATATCTCAGAACACCTAACTTGGCCTTAATACTGGGATGCACAACTTGTACCTACCTCCACTGGATATGCTAGACTGAACTGACCCACCTTGGGACTCATTGTTATCTTTGGGGGAAATGTATGAGGGGATGGGGTGGGGGAAGGCTGAGGGAGGATGGGGAGGAAGGAAGGAAGTGGGATCAGTAGTATATATAGAAAAAAAACTTTTTAAATAAAAAAGAAGGTAATGACAGAAATTACAAATAAAAAAAGCATTACATATAAAATAAATATTAAAATTCTGGAAGCATACTGACATTAATCACCATCTGTATTAGTAAAATATTAGAGATAATCTGTATGTCTGACAATGCAGAAAATGCAAATGAAATAGACTCGGATATTTGGCATTCAATAAAACAGAATGCAACCACAAAAGATAGTGTGGATTCTCTCTGCACAGACATACTTAGATTAGTCAGAATAATTTTGACAATTTTTTATTTAAAAGTTTTAACATACCAACCACAGTTTCCTTTCCCTACCCTCCTCCCACTCACCCCTAGCTTCCCTCACACACACACATACCCCAGGCTACCATCTACTCCTCAAGATTAATAAAGCCTCCCATGGGGAGACAACAAAGTAATTAGTCAGAATACTAAGTGAAATGCGAGCTGCAAGTACTGTGAAGAACACTGTCATCTTTGAGTGCTAGCATAGAGAATATTAATAAGTTTCAAACACAATGCATAGCTTATAGCTTGGTGAATAACAAGATGTCAGGGCAGTGGTGATCACTCAGGAGGAAAAGAGAGACAGAGACAGGAATTAAGCCTTGAAGAAGGATGTGGTTTTTGTTTTATGACAGAGGAAATAAATTGAAATATTTCAAAAATCTAGTAAACAGACCCTAACGAAAGTAACAGAAACAAATTTTGTTCCCTCAGGAAAGTTATGGTTTTCAGCAGGGAATAACAAATGAATGTTGTTTATTCAATTCCATCTCAGGCCCAAGAGTTCCTGGTTCTCTGAGAACTAATCCCTTAGGCCCAAGCTATTCACTTCCTGATGGGAAAAAAGAGCGAAGAAAAGCTTAGATGAGCAATTACCTTAGCCGAAAGAGGTGCAGAAAGACTCTGGAGGCAATGTCAAGGTAAGTAAGACCAGGCAAAGCCTATCTCCAACATAATGTACTGCTCTGCAGTGAACAAGAAACTGCAAAGCAAATGAACCAGAAACAGAGTCCAGCAAGGCTCTCCCAAAACTGGAGGACATTACTCGTTTCATGTGATTAAATAGAGTGAGGGGTTTGAATTGTCTGAGTGTTGCCTGGGAAAGAAAGTGAATGAGCAAATAAGAGAATGAAGTTTCCAGTTCGTTAACCAACAGTATTGAAGAGCAAAGCATGTCACTTGTGTGCTAGCTTGGCCATTAGGTGAGCATCCACTTGATGTGTACTCCTGTCCTGGAAACTTCATACACCCCCCAAATGAACCTCACATCACAGTAAAGCCTGATCTACCTTTGCTTCATCCTATTATTTTTAGTTTGAAAGTATGTAGATTCACAGGAAATTGTAAAGATACTCCAGAGAGTTCCCACAACCCTACAGTTATCTACAAAAGTTAATTTAACATCTTGTAAATCACATTATGACGCCAGAGTCAAGACTTTGATGTTAATATAGTGTACATGTGCATGAGTCTACCAGGTTCTCACTTCAGTGAATTCATATATAAGCACCATACAAGTCAATATAATAGGGTATTCTATCACGGATCTTTTACACATATTCCATACAAATTATTATCTTGTTACCATGAATAGACACACTACTTCCCTCCAGTTCTACTTCTAAGAAATGCTAGTCACTGATTTATTCCCCACCTCTACAATTTTGCCATCTTTATGTTGTTATGAATTGGAAGTTATACCATATATAAATATTGGAACTAAGCTTTTTCATTGAATCAGCAAAATTTCATTGTGGTTCAGACAAATTGTTGCATTTACCAAAAGTGTAATCGTCTTTATTTTTAAGTACTAGTCCAGACTACGATTGTTAAACATTTGCTTTACTAATAACCTATGATTGAGCCTTTGGGTTGGTGAAAGCCATTGCAAGAGAATGTTACAATTTGTTTCTGTGTTTTCTGTGGAGTAAGCTTTGTGCAAAAGAAACCATAAGAAGAAAGGCAACGTCACATGCTGAGCATATGTTTACAATTCCAGAATTTAGAGACAGCTAAGCCTTTATTAAGGTGAGTGTACTCTTTTACAGACCTGTAGCAATGCTCAGATATCCAGCAATTATTTGTCTTGTTTAGTATTTGGTATTGTCATGATTTTTATTTTGGTAATCACATGTGTTCCATACTATTATCATGTTACTGTGATGATTTAATGGTACTCATAATTTACATGTCTATAATAGACAATGAATGACATTAGAAATATTCCATATGTTTATTCATGATTCATATAGAACTCTGGTGAAACACTAGATCATGTCTCTTACTATTTTTCTGACTTGACTATTCTTAAAATTAAAATTCTTAATTTGAGAGTTTCTTAATACTCCACTTAAAGTCTAGTGTTACATATGTGCATGGAAAATTTTTCCCCAGAGTGTATTGTCTATTTTTAAAAAAATATTTATTTTTATTTTATGTTAACTGGTGTTTCGTCTGCACGTATAACTATGTAAGGGAGACAGATCTTGGAATCACAGACAACTGTTAGCTGCCATGTGAATGCTGGGAATCAAACTCAGGTCCTCCAGAAGAACAGTCAGTGCTCTGAACAGCTGAACCATCTCTCCAGCCCTTGATTGTCTATTTTAATAAATTTTATTTTAGTGTCACGTCTAAGAGAACTATTCTCTTAGCCTCAGGACACAGACTCTGCCAGAGCTCTGATCCCTTCTGGAAGTCTTGTGGTTTTTATATGTTGCCTTTATAGATGTGTGCCCCTTGGGGTAAATATTTATGTATGGTGTAAGATTTGCATTGAGTTCATAACTTTACCTGTGAATGACCTAGTATGATAGAGTTGTGTGTTAAAACAAACAAACAAGCAAAGCACTACTCTCTCAGACTGCCTTCTGTAGTTTTGTTCAAGTTGGCAGGCAGAGCCTGTGAATATTCATTGTAAATCTCTCTATTCTTCACTCTCTATTAGCATTGGTCAGTACAGCTAGAATAGATTTTTATATAAAGTGGATTAATCTTCACCTTTTCAGAGTTACTTTTCCCTTCCATGTGCATTTTTCAAATAGCCTGATATATGTCTCAAAAAGAATCTTGCAGGACTTGTTGGAAATTATGTTACAGTTGTGTTTTGATTTTTTGAGTTCTCAGCCTGTGACTGTGGTTTGTCTACATGTTCAGGATTTTTTAGTTTTTTCACCATTTTTTTCTATTTTCAGCACACCAATACAACACAGATTCTCCTCTTTATACTTTTTTTAAAGTACTGAACCTAGGTATAAATTGCTTATTTAAAATTTTCTGATAATGGTCCATTTTCTTATCATATTCTGTTGGGAAATTTCTCCATCGCACATAAAAAGCAAATAATTTATATTGAGTCTAGTAATTCTTGATTCCTATGTCATATCTGTGAAATGATGGGAAGGCTGGTCTTAGCTCTTAAAGATATCACTGTAGCTTCACTCTGTTTGCCAGGAACACAATGGTTAAAGCCAAAATGGGAAATCCTATCCAGAGAGTACTTCATTTTACTTTATTTTTTAATCTTTTATTGGCAACAGAGTTTTTTTCACAAACTATTCTGATTACAGTTTCCTCTCTCCCTGCTGCTCTCGGTTTCTCCCCGCCTCCCCTCCTGTCTAGAGTAGAGAGTACTTTAAATGGACCTAGTCTAGATCTGTCTGGTAATTGCTTTTCCTCTCAAGGACCTTTGAAGGACTCCATTTTGCCTATTTTCTGACAGATTTAAATAACTAAATAATTTCCTAAAATTTACTTCTGCTTGACCCTCATTAAACTAAAGCCTAAGGCAGCAGTGTCTTTCTCATTAATTATGTATGTCCTATGGTGCTTATCTCTCAAGGAATTAAAGTATCAGAAAAGACAATGAGAACATTGATATAGCTTTCCATATCTCATCACTAAAAATAAATTATTCCTGATCAGTTTCTCTGTGATAACACGCACTGCTGAGAATTACTAACAGAAGAGCAATGGGGTATCCTACTGATGTGCTTGGGATGTGAGGTTTTTTTTCCTCTATGGGTTACATTGTGACATAACACATTACATATACAAAAATGAACAAAATGGTGAAGCAAAAATTCAATCACATTTAGCCATGATATAATTCAATAGTTAGTTTTTAGTAGCCTGGGGTTTCAAATATTGCTTTCGGCTAAAGTGTTTGACTAGCATATATAGCTCTGGGTTCAACACTCCATAGTGTTAAGGGTCTTTTTGAATGGCATCATACATCCTTCAATAATTAATTTACATTTATAATCTATAGCAATAGTGTGTGTGTGTGTGTGTGTGTGTGTGTGTGTGTGTGTGTGTGTGTGTGTGTGTAAAATGCTCCTTTCCCCTGGAAGTTTTTGTTCCCTCCATAGGCTTTGTATTTTTCTTTGTTCTTTATATACCAGATGTTGGAAGTTCATGTTGCTAAGCCAGAAAAGTTGTAATGTCTCCTGTAAGCTATTGGCCTGCCAGTTATAACCAAAAGTTATAAGTTATAAGTTGTGTTATGAAAGGCTTTGCACTATTTCTTATCCATAATACGAAGAAGCAATTCCAGAAGGATCTGAACCAATTATCATTCTTTTAAACACACTATCCATGCCTGGGAGGATCCAGTAGTGTGAATCTAGTTGATGCTCTGAGCTCTCTCTGTTGCAGCCTCAGTATTTTATCTACTTGTGTTTGATAAATTAGTAATGAGTCACCACTATGAGTTCTAGGTCAAAGCTGTACCATTGTTTTAGGGACATAGGCGCACATTAAGGAAAGGAAATCTTTACTAGAGGCCTGTGAGATCTGTTCTCATGTCCAAGTCATAGAGGGAGGGGGTTGGTCATCTCTCACACCTCTGGCCTTTCCACTATGCAGTGATACAGTGGGAAGTCCCCCAGCAAGTGTAGATCTTTCATCTTAGACCAACTAGCTTCTGAAACTGTGAGTCCAGCAAATTTCCATTATCTATATGACTGGCCAAGTCTCTAATATTCCGCTGTAGCAAAGCAAAACAGACTGATGTGATTTCAGAAATGACCTAGAATAGACCAACAACACCCCCATGAAATAGAAGAAGTGTCATCAGACTTAAAAACAGGATGCTCAATTGATTTGGGATTTCAAATAAACAACATATTTTTAATCCTTTAATATTTCTCATATAATATTTACATCACACTGATACTAAGAATGTGTTATTTATCTGAAACCTACATTTAAAAGTGGTATTTTGTTTTGCATATGGACACCTTAACATGCGACATGCCAAGTTTCTCAGCTATCAATACCTAGCTAACAGATAAAGATTTCTTGGAGCTGATTTGCAGATGCCCCAGTCTCTACAAGCAGTGGGAGTGAAAAACTAATTCAGGCTTAGAAAGAGAACATTTGTCTGTGTTCCATTGGGTAAAGTATGGGTCATGACCACACACAAGCAAGTGTGACTCAAGATGTAGTCTATAGTTCCACAAGATGGCTCAGAGCATCAAAGTGTTTTCTGACAATGCTGACAACCTGAGTTGTCAACTAGATCTAAGTGGTGTAAGAAAAGAACCAATTCCCACAATTTGTCCTTTGAACATCACATGTTCTGTGGCATGAGCACACACACAGAGAGAGAGAGAGAGAGAGAGAGAGAGAGAGAGAGAGAGAGAGAGAGAGAGAGAGAGTAAATAATATTTAATGAGAGGTTTGTTTAGAAATGTAGTCAAGAATAAACAAGTATTGATGAGGAAGAAGTCAATTTACACCATAGAAAAAGCCATCAGATATTATTCCATAATCAGCAATGCCTGAAAGTATGGGTGGAAGTTTAAGCATAATGGTACTGAATTACTATGTGAATGCATGATAGCTTTATACTTAATAGGTCAGTAGAGGAAAAATAAAGGTTGTTATTATTTAAAATAAGATATCATAAGTATTAAACTGTTGCCACATGGTTTTTCCTTAAGAAAGGCTGGATTTAAAATGAAAATGCCATGGGAAGTGCAAATTTTCCTCTCTTACAAGATAACCATTTTGTGAGGCAAAATCTTTATATGATAGTTGTAACAAAAAGATAACAATAACATGATAAAAATGTAGAGCATAAACGTGTCTCAGATTCTTTTTCTTGCATAGATGATTGATTGCAACAGCTATGACTAATATTAAATGATTAAAAGAGTCGAGAAATAAAATAAACTACAGGGGACTAAAAATAAACAAAATAAAATTTTGATATCTACATATGTAAAAAATTACAGTAAAAAGGCATATCAATCTAGATTTCTTAGATTTATATATAAAATGTCATCATTCCTCTATCAAATATGTCTTAGTTAAAAATTAATTTCTGGCTCAAATACATTGACCATGTGCTAGCCTCTTATCCTAGATACAAAACAGTTATTCATTAAATTATCAAAACTGCTTGTGTTTATCATAAACACCTAGGTTAAAAAAAAAGTAATATGAGGGATTTGAGAGAGAAGCAGGGAAAGGTACTTGTTACTCTTTCAGGGAACCTGGGTTACATTCTGAGCATGCACACATCTCCCAAATGTCTGTAACTCCAGTTCTGAGTTTTCTAGCACCCTCTTCTGGCCTCTGTGGGCACTGCATACAAACTGCACACATGTATATATACAAGCATTCATACACAAAAAATGAAACAAATAAAGACTTTTTTAAAAGTAATGTCTCATGGGTCTCAAGTTGGACCATTTGTGCTTAGTCCAATTGTCATTAGAGAAGCTTCACCCAATCACTGCTGGAAACAGATGCAGAGACTCAGGGAATCCTGCGGAAGAGGGGGAGGATGGATCTTAGGAGCCGAGGAGGGGGTGAGGGAGGGGGCAGAGGAACCACAAGAAAACTTCCAGAACCAACTAACTTGGGGTTATAGGAGCTCACAGAGTCTGAACTGACAACTAGGGATCTTGCATGGGATAGACCTTGCTTAGGTTTACAGCAACTTGATGTGCCATGCTTTGCTGATATACATGGAAGCCCTGCACTTTTCAGAAAAGAAACAGAGAAGGGCTGGATTGGGGCAGGAGGAGGGTGGGCTTAAAAGAGAGGGGAGGTGGGGAAATGAATGGAAAGAGAGAAGGGAGGAGAAACTGTGGTCAAGATGTAAAATAAATAGATAAAATAAAAAAGAATCCTTTCAATAAGACTTAAATTTTCCCTCTTCTCTTGGTCCCCTTCAGGTTCTTTGTAGTCATGGCACAAGGAAATGACACCAAGGTCACTGACTTCTATCTTCTAGGATTTGGGGTTCAGCGTGATACTCAGTGTATCCTCTTCATTGTGTTTCTTGTCATCTATGTGACGTCCATGGTTGGTAACACTGGGATGATCCTCCTCATCAACACTAACTCCAGACTTCAGACCCCCATGTACTTCTTCTTACAACATCTGGCTTTTGTTGATATCTGTTACACATCTGCCATCACTCCCAAGATGCTGCAGAGCTTTATGGTTGAAGACTGCTCCATCTCATATACAGGATGTGTAATGCAGTTGTTGGTATATGCCACATTTGCAACCAGTGACTGTTACCTCCTGGCTGTCATGGCAGTGGACCGTTATGTGGCAATCTGTAAGCCCCTCCGCTACCCCATAATCATGTCTCGGCAAGTCTGCATCCAGTTGGTAGGTCTTTCTTATCTTATGGGATCAATAAATTCCTCAGTACACACAGGATTTACATTTTCATTGACTTATTGTAATTCCAAAAACATTAATCACTTTTTCTGTGATGTTGTCCCTATCATCACTCTTTCATGCTCTAATATTGACATTAATGTCATGCTACTTATTGTGTTTGTGGGATTTAACCTGACGTTCACTGTGTTGGTCATTATCTTCTCCTACATATACATCATGGCCGCCATTCTAAAGATGTCCTCCACTGCAGGAAGAAAGAAAACCTTCTCCACATGTGCCTCCCACCTGACAGCAGTCACCATTTTCTATGGAACCCTTGCTTATATGTACTTACAGCCTCATTCTGACAATTCAGAGGAGGATATGAAAGTGGCCTCTGTGTTCTATGGCATTGTGATTCCCATGTTGAACCCTCTGATCTATAGCTTGAGAAACAAGGAGGTCAAAGAAGGTTTTAAAGCAATGAGCAGAAAGTTCTTTAGATTGAATGCAAATCCTTGAAATTGTGGACATCAAAGTGTCTGATAGACATCTGTCATCACAACTTAATTTTGATTCTGAAAACATGCTCAGCTATGAATCAGTGCTACATATATCAATATGTATTTTCTTAGAATATGGAAAATGTCCTAAGTCCTGCTCCTAAAATCATATTTCATCTTATGTCATTTAGAAATATTCTTATATTTCTCAGGAGGAAGTCTTTATAGGCATTATTTGAAATTTTAAGAAACATACACAAAACTTTAAAGATATTGTTTCAAATATTTTAATGGATATAGTTATTATTAAAATTTTCCTAAATAATCTACAATGAAGTCTATTATGAATTTGGTTAGACAAATCTATACATAAATACATATATCATGTTAATATTATCTTATGGTTTAAGTCTTTCTACTTAATACATCTCACATGCCTTACATTCTGAGCACATCAAAGCAATTATTCTTTGTTAATAATTACCTTCAATATTCTTACTGCATCCTTTTCTTTAAGTAAAGAGCACATTAAAGTATTTTTACTGTTACTATAAAATACATATAGAAAGATATGTCTAAAAACTACAATATACTTATAAAGGGCATTTAAATAATGCTTGCTTGCACTAGTAAGAGCTACAAAAACTCAGTGAGAGGCACATGGGAGGATTTTGGAGGAGGAAAGGAAATAGAAAACTATGAAATTATAATCACAAAAAGAAATAATTTTCATAAAGTGCAAGTGGAATATATGTCTTTGCCTAGGGCTGAATAAAAAGAACATAGAATTTTTAGGGTGAAATGAAAGGAGAAAGAGATGTAATTTTAAAAATAAATATCAAGTGTTGATGTGATGATGTTACAAAGCACTTTGCTTCACTATCACTCTGGGGTCTAAATGCCCTTACATTTAGATGAGATACTAATTTCTTTGCATTGATTGTATTGACAGATTTCTCTACATCAATATCTTTATAAATATAGGTTCTTGAACAATATGAAAATATGCTGGACTTGATTTATAACAAGAGATAATAAGCTATTATTAAAGACTAGGTAGCACATGAATGAACTATCATTTCTAGAAATAAAGTAACACTAAATAAAAGTCTTATGCAGAAAATTTAAGTTAAATATCCAAAACTGACTATCTAGGGGCAAGAGAGGACTGTATGTTCAGTGGTTAAGTACATGTGCTCATAAGGACCAGAGTTCACTTCCTAGCACCTTCATAACAAGCTGAAACTCCCACATCACCTCTATCTCCAGCTGCAAAATGTCTGATGCCCCATTCTGGCCTCTACTCACTCACAAGTATCCACATACACACATATGTTCATACGTTCACACAAGTATATATGTAAATAAATTTAAGATGACTGATTGCAAAAATAAAGATGAACAGGGGAGGAAAGGGGGATAAGAGGGGGTAATAGGAAACAAACACAATCAAGATACTAATGTCCATATAAAATCATAAGAAACTCTTTATTGTAATTAATATATGCTAATTTTTAAATTCACTAATGATTATTGTTCAATTTCAAGTCATCCCTGGAGACCTTAGATTGTCAAGGCAATATAAATCCCTTAGGCCTCAGGTATAAACTCTCTGCTGAGGAAGAAACCCAGAGGCTTTGGTTGACAATCACCTCAAACAAGTGCAGAGAGAAAATCTGGAAGCAACTGCAGTGTAAGTAAAACAAAACCAACTTCATTTTCAGCATCAACTGTGAAACAGGAAGCAGCAGAACAAAAGGGTGAGAGGCAGGGTCCCAGAATGCGAACTTAAGGCCCAGAGAATGCCCTCCACCTTTGATAAAGTAACACAATGGTGAAGGAGGAAGGGGGCAGTGTTTTCATCTGCCTGGGTGCTTCCTGAGAAGGAAGATAGCAAACAAATAATTGAAAGATTCAACTAACCATTGGTTGTCATGTTCTCACAGCCATTTGGGTGAGCACAGCTCAGTGTCTGTCTGTATGCTGAAAAGTTTGCATAAATTTGCTTTTCTGATGCTGGTATTACTGAACAGCAGCCTCTTTGTCTTTCTACTAACTCTGTTTTCAGAGCTTAAATACTTAGGGATTCACAGGAAATTTTAAAGATAACGCAGAAAATTCTACCTACACTTAGATGATTCTCCCTCCATAGTTTCATCTTGCATAGTAACCCTAGGCTTTAAAAGCATGGCTTTGTTATTGGTACAGTGTCTATGTGGTTAGATGACATTTTCTCCCTTTTCTTAGATAAATTCCCATAGACACCATATTAGTCAAGAGAGCAAATATCCATCAGAGATCTTATTTAATACAAACTTTTCTCACATTTTTCCCTTATAAACATACCACTCCAACTACCTAGTTCTAACTCAAGCCAATCCTGTATCTTAAAAATCCTAACATCTTGATAAGGTTATACCCAAAATCATACACTATATGACCTTTGCAAATTAGGTGTTGCAATTTGTCTCACAGGTTCTAAGTGTTATTTAACAGTATAGTAGTGGGATTTGTGTGGCCAACAGTTTGCTAAAGAATGTTTTAGTTGTTGGCATGCTTAAATTATTGCCAATTATGCTTTTTTATTTTTTCTGCTTTAACATGAGCATAAGTTTTGTATAAGCAAAATTGGCTACAAGTACAAGGACTGGACTGTGTTTTTTGATTTCTTAAATACTACCAGATGATTTCTTGCAGAGTGATCATGCCATTCTCCATGCCCACACAATCTATAAAAGACCCAGTCTGAGTTCTTGCTAGCTTTAGCTTTGTCACTCTTTTTATGTTAGCAGTAACAGTGGCTAAGCAATAAAAGCTCACCATGCATGGTGTGATAATATTCTATTATGTTGATAATTCACATCTTCATAATAGCTAATAAGCCTGACAGGTTTTCATATATTTACACATATTTCACCCTCTGGTGAAATAATCCTTTTACATACTTTACCAATTTTATAATTTTCCTTTTTCAATAATTTTGCACCTTCATTAAAAACTTGGTGCATGCACTTGTATGCAGTTTATTCTTGGGAACCCTAGTGTACTTCAACTGTGTGACTGTCCCTCATATATTGGAGTGTTTATTAGATTGGTGATACCAAAAGTTCTGAAATCAAGTGGAATGCTGCATGCACTTTTTCTTCATTTTATACCCATTCTTTGAGAATTTCATGCATCATATTTTTAACATATGCACTCTCCAACTCCTCCAAATTCTACAACCTCTTTCTTACTAACCCAACTTTTCTCTCCACCCACCCCTCAACACACACCGTTTAAATCAATTTTTATTATCCAAAGACCTTTAGATGCAATGTCATCTACTGAAGTATAGTCAGCTTAACAGGAGTCACATCCGTAAAGAAAACTGACTGCCCCTCTCTCAGTAGCTATCAGTTACCAATAGCACAATAGCTCTTCAACTAAGACCTGACTTCATGCCCACCTCCTCTCTCCATGCTTGCATAGGTCCTATACATGTTATCACAACTTCGATTAGTTTGCATGTGCAACTGTCCTGTTATATCCTAAAAATAATTCCCTTATTATCATTCATTGCCTCTGGCTCTTACACTCTTTTATGCCCTCTTTTCCTTGATGATTTCTGAGACACAAGAGAAAAGAGTTTAGTACAGATGTGCTATTTAAGACTGAGAAGTCTGCAGTCTCATTCTCTGACCTTGACAAGCTGTGCATCTCTGTATTCATAGCCATCTATTGCATAAAGAAGCTTCTATGGTAAGAATTGAGAAATGCATTAATCTAAAGGCATAATGGTAAGTCATTGGGAATTGCTTTGGTACTATTTCAGTTCTAAAAATTAATAGTAGTAGGTTTTACTCTAGGGCCTATAATCTACATAGACACAAATTGGCAGTCTTCAGGAAGCAGCCACTGGGGTTGGGTAGCGCAAACAATGAAAATCTTGAACATGGGTAGGGGCCTGATTCATGCACTTAATTCTTTTTTATTAATGGAATTAGATATTCCAACTTTTCTTTT
The DNA here is from genome assembly GCA_004025045.1 of Sigmodon hispidus. Taxonomy (NCBI): domain Eukaryota; kingdom Metazoa; phylum Chordata; class Mammalia; order Rodentia; family Cricetidae; genus Sigmodon; species Sigmodon hispidus. The sequence continues at coordinate 13,763 of PVIH01013547.1, forward strand.
CAGCATCAAATTTTAAATAATGTTTAAAATTTAATAGGCGTGTCACATCCCCTTATCAGTTTGAGAAGGCACACATTGCATTGTGTTGAGTGTTACAACCCATGAAAACAGTGTTTATTTTCAATATTTTACATTTCTCTTGTCAATATTTTCTAATTTTCTATATACTAATCTTGAGTATATTTTATTACCTTCACACTTAAAACATTTCGTTTTTTAGTCAAAATATATTTTAATAGTCATTTCCCGTCAGTCTATTGCTAGTATAGAAATATTACTGATGTTCACATAGTCATCTTTTATTTGAAATTTCTTCAGCTCCTTAACATACACCGCAAGGACAGTGATGTTTTATGGTTCCTGAAATGTGATTCTTTTACACATCTGAGCACTGGGTAGATCTTTAAGAAGTATGATGAATATCATATCAGGGGTGAGAATATATTCACCTTGCTCTTTACCTTAGAAGGCAAGTATTTAGTCTCTAATCATCAACACTGGTTTCTGTTAAAAAAAAAAAAAAAAAAAAAAAAAAAAAAAAAAAAAAAAAAAAAAAAAAAAAAAAAAAAAAAAAAAAAAAAAAAATTCCATCAAGTTAAGAGCTAATATTAGGAGGTTAGGGTTTTTGTTTTGTTTTTTCAATTTTGGAGAAGTGTTCGATCTTTCTAAATGCCTTCACCCATGAATATATTAACTATATATTAACTATTTTTTCTTCTTTCTATTGCATATATTTGATTACAATAATTGGCTTCTATATCTGAGACCAGAATAATCATGGACTAAATCTCACATACAATTCTATATGTGTGCCCAAAGTAAACTGCTTATATTTGGATGGGGCTTTTTTTTCTTTTGGTTTTGCTTTTTCATTGATGTGAGAAGCTGAGGGGTAGCTTTTGTTTGTTTGTTTGTTTGTTTTTCACACTCTGTCTAGCACTGTGATTAATTGGGAGAAGTCACTCAGAAGAAGTCACAAATCATTTTCCACATACATTTTTCAATTACACTCATTTATTTTGTGTGTTTGCCCCCTCCTCGTGTGTATGTGTGTGTGTGTTTGTGTGTATGTGTGTATGTCGGTGTATTTGGAGTCCGATTTGTTAGTAATTTCTTTAATTCCATAATATTTCATAGGTGTAATGGTCTATTTATGTGAATTATAACTATACAACTAATAATTTAACTCTTGAGTGTGCTACAGAATGAAAACAATACTTAATGTTCAATACTAGCACTTTTCCTTCAGTAATTATGTGTATTATGGTTATCTAAATTCTTTGATTCCCCAAAATAGTTATCTAAATTCTTTGATTCCCCAAAATGATTCTTTTTCATTACAGTTTCTGATTTCTGCAGTGATGTCTATTTCTGTCTTCAGGCTTCAGGTGACCTGTATTGTGTAATTACACTGTAAGCCACAGAAGCTCTGTTGTCTGTAGTAAACTTGTGGCCTGTAAGTTAAAACAAAATGTGAATTGCTTTCTGGGGGACTCTACTAGTTCTCATTGTTTTACTATTCCTTTTATTCTTCTCCCAATAGACCTATTTAATACCAATCCCTGAACCCATTAGGGATTCTACAAGGTAAATGTAGTCAATTACATGTTTTCTCGATCGGTGGCTAAGGATTGGATCTTCTTGACTCTAATACATCAGTAATCAACAATCTACCTTTTGAGGTACAAACATGTACTGTTATTACAAATTCATAAATTTATGTCTTTTAATTATTTATTGTACATGTTATTGAACTAACACCCCTTTAAAATAAGACAGATAGGAACTGGAGATATGCTCCAAAGTTAAGAGCACTTGCTGCACTTCCAGAGTGTACGAGTATGGTTCAAGCACCACACTGTGAAACTCACAAACACATAGAACTCAAACTCCAGAAGATCTGATACCTTTTTCTGGCTTCTGTGGGCTCTTGCTCGCAAAATTTCTCTCTGTCTGTCTCTCTTTCTCTCTCTCTCTCTGTCTCTCATACACACACACACACACACTAAAAATAGTAAAATAATTTTTATAAGTGAATTAAGACAGCTTTAAAGAATACAATTCCTAAAATTTAGTGACTTAAAACAACAGAACTTCCAGTCACATCAAGTATTATTACAAAAATGCCGTGTAGGAAGAACTACTTTAAATTCAGTGTGTTCTTCAGGGCTCTCCCCTGGAAACACTTCACAAGGCAACAGTATTGGCTCAGGTCCTGAGAGAAGGATTACATTGTGAAGGTTCTATGCCTGCCACTGAGTTAATGGTTTTGTGGTAGGATAGAGTTAGCTATCATCAGGTAAAACAGATTTGTCATGCAAGAAATTTAGTCCTCCCTTGTTCTCACCATCTCTTACCCATCTACCTTCTGCTATGAAATGATGCAGTTGAAGGCCCTAACCTAACCTCATATAGCCTCTTCTCTTAGATTCACATGCCATAAGAAATATAATCCAAATACATCTATTTTATGCACAAATTACCTAGTTTCTTTATAACATACCAAGTGCTATTGTAACACAAAGCATAGTAAGAGAAGATGCCTGTTCTACAAATTCATTCCATGGCAGATAATACTGGGATAATCCTCATCCACACAGATTCCAGACAAGACTCCCATGCACTTTTTTCTACATCTGGCTTTGTAGATATCTGTTACACATCTGAAATAAGCTTTAATAAACAACAGAAGCAAGACATCAGACATTATAAATAAAAAAATACAGGATGCTGAACAAAATTTGAATATCATATAAAGAGTAAATAACATTACTTTTAATTGTCCCTTAAAAATTTAAAGGCCTACTATGATGAAAATTATGTTATTTGATAAAATTCAAATTTAACCTGATGTTCTTTCTGATAGCCAGCCACTCTAATATATTGCTTACAAAACTTTCTTAAATGTTGATCCGTGTAGCAGATAAGGAATAAAAAAGTGAAGATTAATGCAATTTCAGTTTCCATAGGAATGGGGACAAGAGGCCTAGATTAGCCTTTGTTAGTGTCCCATTGGACAGTCTAGTAGCATGACTATGGGCTTTGAAATCATCTCATTGTACAAGTGTTCTTGGAACTGCAGCTCATTTCTGTTCCTTAAAGAAAAGTCAGGCAAATCAGTGGCCCAGGAACCAATTTTTACCACACTGAGGGTGATGATAGACTATTCCTCCTTGAGCAATGCTTTACAAAAAAGGAATAATTGTAAAGACAGTGAATCAAGGAGTTGAAAGTTCTACACTGTATGAAAAAACACATATGAATGCACCTTTGCTCTATACCCAGTCAGGCACAGTGATTCTGTAATTCAAAATAAAAATGTAATTTTAAAATAAGCTGCCAATGTATATAGATTGAAGTGTTAGCACATGGTTTTTCTTTAACCTTGTTAATAGCTAAAGAAAAAAAATCATTCAATACCATGGCAACTGCAAATGAGCCTTTTACATATATAAAATGAGAGGATTATTTTAGCATAAACAGGTGCAAAACATTATGAAGCCAATAAAATTGTGTAAACATTAGAAATGTCTCAAAACTTTTTATACAACTAATTTCAAGAGTTTGAAGCACAATTGAAAAACTAGGATAAATGTGTAACAAATATATAGGCTTTTAAGAAGAGCAAAATTATATTTGTATATTGTCTTATGCAAATATAGAGAAGCATGCATAATAGAATAGAAAAGTATGATATTTGTATGTCTTTGACTTTATATTCAAAGTTGAATTTTCCATGAAGTATTCATTACCTTTAAATGAATACATTACTAAAATACACATGCAAAGCAACAAACTCATTTGTGAGTCTTTATTATGTACATCAAAGTAAAGAGTGAAAAATAAGGGCTTTTCTTAAATCTGCTGAAGGTTTTTTTTTTCTTATTTTGTTTTTTTTTTTTCCCTTGATCACCTATAGATTCTTGATAGCCATGACACAAGTAAATGACACCAAAGCTACTGACTTCTATCTTCTAGGATTTGGGGTCCACCATAATATTCAGTGTATCCTCTTCATTGTGTTTTTTGTCGTCTATGTGACATCCATGGTTGGTAACACTGGGATGATCCTCCTCATCAACACAGATTCCAGACTTCAGACCCCCATGTACTTCTTCTTACAACATCTGGCTTTTGTTGATATCTGTTACACATCTGCCATCACTCCCAAGATGCTGCAGAACTTCATGGTAGAAGACAAGTCAATCACTTTTACAGGATGTTTAATTCAATTATTTATTTATGCAATATTTGCAACCAGTGACTGTTACCTCCTGGCTGTCATGGCAGTGGACCGTTACGTGGCAATCTGTAAGCCTCTCCGCTACCCCATAATCATGTCTCGGCAAATCTGTATTCAGTTGGTGGCTGGTTCTTATCTCATGGGATCAATAAATTCCTCAGTACACACAGGATTTACATTTTCACTGTCCTTCTGTAAGTCAAAAATCAATCATTTTTTCTGTGACATTCCCCCAATTGTCACTCTTTCATGCTACAACAATGATACTAACTTCATGTTAATTTTAATTTTTGTGGGTTTTAACCTGACATTCACTGTATTGGTTGTTATCTTCTCCTACATATACATCATGGCCGCCATTCTAAAGATGTCCTCCACTGCAGGAAGAAAGAAAACCTTCTCCACATGTGCCTCCCACCTGACAGCAGTCACCATTTTCTATGGAACCCTTGCTTATATGTACTTACAGCCTCATTCTGACAATTCTGAGGAGAATATGAAAGTGGCCTCTGTGTTCTATGGCATTGTTATTCCCATGTTGAACCCTCTGATCTATAGTTTGAGAAACAAGGAGGTCAAAGATGCTATAAAAACCACAGGGAAAAGGTTCTTTAAATTAGATTTAAATTATTAAAATATGGTACAGCATATTATACAATGGATGTATGTTATTGTGGTTGAAATTCATCCAGAATATCCACAGTCACTGTAGCTCATTTAGTAATTCTGAAACTGAAAAGATTGATCTTTGAAATCATGTCTAGAGACTCTTTTATCCCTAGAAGACCATTTGAAAATATCCCAACTTCTAATGAGAAGCACTCATGGAGATTATTCAAATACTAAGAAGCAATTGTACATCTGAAAAAGTATTGTTTCAAACATATTTTAAATACATGGAAAGTCCCAACTTGTATACTGTCATTATCAAAATAAAGTCATTATATTCCCATCATTTAAAAGTTCTATAAAATATCTACAATGGGGTCTGCTGCTACTTCTGTTCAAATTATTTCAACTAAACTGATGATAAATAAATTTTTCTATTTACAAGACATCTTTACCTAAGCTCTCACCTCAACCCATTCACTACCTTCCATAGTACTTGAAAGTACTTATTTATGTCCTTGGTCATCCTTTTAATATATTTATTTCCATCTCTAAGGAAGGGAACTACAGGGAGCATATTCTATTTCTTTCTCTGATAAAGATAATTTTAAGTGAATTAATCTAAAAACTACTGGTAAATATCTATTTTTAGAAGACATATAAATCTATAATTTTTTTCAGACAAATAGCATCAGAAACTCAATAGAAATTCCAGTGGAACCAAAAGACAATAAGTCAAAAAAGTGGCTGTTAAAAGAAAGCTGTAGCACCATATTGTACCTCACAACAAATATCTGAAAAAATAAAGAAAAGAGCCATTATAAAACAGGAGACTCCCAGTCAGAGTAAATTTTTTCAGGTTACATCTTAATCAGGCTATATAATATATGGTATGGTAGTAGAAGCATATATAAGAACTAGCCACACTTGAAAAATTTCCCAACATCTTTAGCCATCAGAGAAATACAAATCAAAACAACTTTGAGATACCACCTAACACCTGTCAGAACGGCTAAGATTAAAAAAACAGATGACAGTCTATGCTGGAGAGGATGTGGAGCAAGAGGAACACTCCTCCATTGCTGCTGAGAGTGAAAACTTGTTCAGCCACTCTGGAATGCAGTATGGCAGTTTCACAGGAAACTAGGAATCAATCTCCCCAAGGATCCAGCAATACCACTATTGGGCATATGTCCTAAAGATGAACACTCACACCCCAAAAGCATTATTAGCTCAACTATGTTCATAGCAGTATTATTTGTAATAGCAAGAACCTGGAAAAAACCTAGATGCCCCTCAACTGAAGAATGGATTAACAAACTGTGGTACATCTATACAATGGAGTACTACTCAGAAATAAGAAAAAATGATATCCTAGGATTTGTAGGAAAATGGATGGATTTGGAGAATATCCTCCTGAGCAAGGTATCACAAACTCAGAAAGATAAGCTGGGGATGTACTCACTCATTAGTGAACTTTAAACAAAAAGCAAAGAACACCCAAGCTGCAAAGCACAACCACTGAATAGCTTGGGATATTAAAGAACTTAAGAGAGACATCCAGGGAGTCCCCTAGGAAGAGAAAATAGAGATCTTCTTAGCTAATTGGGAGCATAAAAGGTTGCAACCAAGAAAAGGTAGGAACAAATCATGAGAGAAGGAAATGATTAAGTGAAAGAAACAACAAGAACAAGAAAAGAGAGAAAAAAAGAAATGGAGATCTTAATAGAGGAAGCAAACACGATGTTGGAAAAAGACCATGTGCTAGAGAAACCTCTAAGAACTCACAAGATGTCCCTGCCTAGGTCTCCAACCAATAGCGAAGGTATTGCCTAAACAGGACTTTCTCCATAATCAAATGAATATTCACTCTAAATGACATCACAGAACTTACATTCAACAATGAATAAAGGTAGAGGTAGGGATAAACGACTGAGCACTGGGCTGAGTCCCTGGTCCATCTGATTGTGTGGGAGAAGATTCTATATGAGCAAGGGGATGAGGACTATGAGAAAATTTCTCACAGTGATGGCTGGCTGGAGCTTTAGGGAGCTCACTGAATCAAGAACAACCACCTGGGAACCATCAGGAAAGGTAACTAGACCCTCTAAGGATAAGCAACTGTTCACTGACATGGCCAATATGTGTAGCCTTAAGGGGAAGGTTCAAACAGTGTTTCTGTGCATGGACTAGCACCTTGGAGCCCATTTCCTACAGAGGAACACCTAACCGAGTCTTGGTATTAGGATAGGAAAATCAGCCTTGCCTGGAGTGGATGCTGACCTAATCTACCTTGGGACCTCTTGCCCTTTCTGAGGATGGGATTAGTGGGTGGAGAGGAGGGAGGCTGAAGACTGACCAGGAGGAGGAAGGGAGTTGGAATAAGGGGATATATAGATAAAAAAATGAGACTTTATTCTATAAAAATAAAAAAGAACTAGCCACTTGATCTCTCTTAAAACAAAATGCTCATTATTATACTGTCCATGTTTATTAAATTTTAGAAGTTTACTAGTTGTTTATTAGTATGGTTTTTAGATTTTTATATGTATGAGTACTTTTATCTGAATTTATGTCTGTGTACTATTTGCATATCTGGTACCAGAAGAAAGCTTCAGATCTCCTGGAACTGGAGTTGTAGATGGTATGAACTGTCATGTCAGTGCTGAGAATAAAACTCAGCTTCCCTGGAAGAGCAGCTGTACTGGGATTATATGTTATCTTTTAAATATTTGTCCCACCTATGAGTTTAATAAAAGCTGATTGGCCAAAAGGCAGACAGGAAGTGTGGGTGGAGCTACCAGGCTAGGAAAACTCTGAGTACAGGAAGAATAGAGACAGATGCCAAAGAGGTACCAGAGAAAGCCCGCACAGACACAATGAGGAGAGGGCAGCAGACACAAAAGAATGAAGCTGAAAGGCTGCTATGAGAAAAGATATGAGCTGTGAGACTGAACAAAATGGGTTGAGTTGAGATGATGCTATCAAATTATATGCCTGAGCCCTGGGCCAATCAAAATAAAAATAATACAACCCGGTGTGTGATTATTTGAGGCTAAGCGGAGCTGAGAGTGGTGCTAAACCTTTGTTACAGGCCCAGAAAGTCCGGGGCAGAACCATTTACAACAGGCAGCTGGTGCTCCAACATATTGAGCCTTCTTTTCAGCCTCCTTTTATAGCTTCTTTTAAATGAATAAACAAAGCATTAACACAAATGAGTTGAATTTGGCCACTGAGAAAGAATATGTAGTGCCTACACCTCTCCTACAATAAACTCATGATGGAAGCTCATGGTTTATGTAGCCCCAAAACAGTTCCTGAGTATTACTGTAGACACTGAAGTCTTTATTCAGAATTGGAAAGGTGTGCTTGAGTGATCATTCAATAAAGTGCATAGGTTGCAAGCAAATAAACCTAATTTTAATCCCAGAACTCACATAAAAATGGGGTGTAATGGAATGCATTTGTTTGGAATGCAATCTCAGAACTAGAGAGGCCAAGAGAGTAGATCTCTGGGACTTTATGCCAGACAGTCTAAATTCTTCAGTCATGTGCAAATCAATGAGAGGTCCTGAATCAAAAACAAGGAAGGATACCAAATATTATTCTCTGGCATGTTCTCTTTCTTTCTCTCTCTCTCTCTCTCTCTCTCTCTCTCTCTCTCTCTCTCTCTCTCTCTCTCACACACACACACACACACACACACACACACACACACACACACACACACAAGAGGAATTTCAGGGGAGACATTAGAAATCATAGCTAACTTCATATAAACTATAAATCTAGCTGGCCAATGGTGGTGCATGCTTTTAATTCCAGCACTTAGGAGGCAGAGGAAGATCTTTGTGAGTTTGAGGCCAGACTGATCTATATAATGGGTTCCAAGGTAGCGAGAACTACAGAAAGAGACTCTTTCTCAAAAAACAAATAAATACTTATAAATCTGAACCCTGTGAAGATAAATATATCATACACCAAATATCCTAGAGTAGAAATGACACAGAAAAAGATAGTTACACAGACTGAAAGACAGCTTATCATTCCTTGTGTGTGGCCACTGCTATAGCTAAATATAGCCAGTGGATGTGTTCTGTATGTTTACTTTTCCTCCTTGACAAACACATCTGTGTTTTTAAGGGAAAGTAATGTGACAAGAAATAGATAGTACTTCGAGCAGCTGTTGTGTATCTTGGTTTTCATACCTGAGACATGTCTTGATTCTAATCAAGTTTATAATCTTGAGGAGGTGTTGTGAAGAATTAAGCTAATCATTTAAAATGTCTGTCATGTACATTCAGCTACTGGATGGTGATGTCTAAATTAATTCCATATCCTGCCTAACAAGAATGAACTGTGGGAGACGAGGTGCAGCTTTAGCAGGATACTGCCTATGCAGACCACGTCATAGCACAGAACGACCTCATAGGAGCAGCCAACCCTCTGAACACACAGCTGATTAAGAGCCCCCAGACCAACAACCCCAGACTAAGAGCTGACCAAGAACTAACCACTAGTGAATTGGGGAAACAATGGGCAGATGTCAGTGCAAGAATACATACAATACACTACCAGAAGAAACAAGTGGTTCAATAGCTTCAAGACTTGAACATAAAAAATAAAGAGGAAATAGAAGAAAATTACTTTAAAAACAGCTTTATGAAGATAATAAAAAGCCGTAAAAGAGGATGTAAAAATCATAGAGGAAAATATTCCTAAACTAGAGAAAGAAATGCGTATGAAGGTACAAGAAGCTTACAACACTAAATAGACTGGCCCTCTCAAAAAAAAATCCCCTTACCACATAATGACCAAGACATTAAACACACAAAAGACAGAAATAATGTTAAGAGCAGAAACAGGAAAAAGACCAAGTAATATATAAAGGCCTATCAGAATTATACCCAAATTCTCAGTGAAAACTGAAAGCCAGAAGATTCTGGACAGATGTTCTGTAGAGACTAAGAAACCATGAGTGCCAGCCCAGACTACTATACCCAAATATGTTTTCAATTCTTAAACAAGAGATTCCATTACAAAACAAGATTTAAACAATACATACTCATCAATCTAGGCCTACAGAAAGTAGTAGAAGAAAAGCTCAAACCCAAGGAAATTAGCTACACATATAACCTCACACCACCAATTACCCTGAACCTAATAAAAGAGAAAATGAGAATTAGCCTTGAAGGCATTTGCACAGGAGATCACTTCCTAAATATAACACTAGTAGCACAGACACTGAGAGCAACAATTAATAAATGCGATCTCCTGAAACTGAAGCTTCTGTAAGACAAAAGACATGGTCAATAAGACAAATCAACATTCTAAAGAATGGGAAAAGATCTTTACCAATCCCACTTCCAAAAGAGAGCTGATCTCCAAAATATGCAAAGATCTTAAGATACTCGATATCCAAGAATCAAATAACCTGATTAAAAAATGAAACACAGATATAAACATAGAATTCTTAACAAAAGAATTTCAAATGGTGGAAAGACATTTAAGGAAGTGTTCATCATCTTTACCCATTAGAAAAATGCAAATCAAAATGACTCTGAGATACCACCTTATGCTTGTCAGAATGACTAGGATCAAAAACATTAATAACAGCCTATATTAATGGAGAGGATGTAGAGAAAAGAAAACATTCCTCTATTGCTGGTGGGAATATAAACTTGTACAGCCACTTTGGAAATCAGTATGTTGAAATTAAGATTCAGCCTTCCTTAGGACACAGCAATACCACTCTTGGACAAAAGATGCTCAGCCACACCACAAAGACACTTGCACAACTGTGTTCATAGCAGCATTATTTGTAATAGCCAGAACCTGGAAACAACCTAAATGCCCCTCAAATAATGAATATATTAAAAAATTATGTTACATTATTTACACAATGGAGTACTACTCAGGAGTAAAATAAAAATTATATCCTAAATGAATGGATTTTCAGAGTATAATTCTGAGAGAGGTAATACAGGCCTAGAAAGATATACATGTACTCACTCATAAGTGGATTTTAGACATAAAGCAAAGAATATCCAGGCTGCAAACCACAACCCTCAAACAGCTAGGTAACAGGAAGAATTTAAGAGAGACAAACAGGGATCTCCCTGGGAAGGGAAAATAGAGAAGATCTTCTGAGTAAATTGGGATCATAACAGGAAGAAAGCAAGGGAAGGGTGAAAACAACCATGAGAGAAGGAGATGGGTGAGTGAAAAGAGGAAGAGAGAGAGATAAAAAGAGATGGATATCTTGATAGAAGAGCCATTGTGGGGTTAGAAAGAAACCAGGTGCTAAGGAAACCTCCAAGAACCCACAAGCTATCTCTGGGTAGGACTCCAAGCAATAGTAGAGAGGACCCCTAAATAAGCCTTCCCCTAAAATCAAGGGAATGGCCACCCTAAGTGCTATTATAGAACCTTCATCAAGCAATAGATAGAGGCAGAAGCAGAGATCCACAGCTAAGCACCAGGTCGAGCTCCTGGTCCAGCTGAAGAGAAAGGAGAGTATATATGAACAAAGGGATCAGATCATGAGGAGACTCACAGAGATAGCTGACCAGAGCTATTGGGAGCTCACTGACTCTGAAATAATCACTGAGGAACCTTCATGGGAAGGAACTAAACCTTCCAAAGTAGATGGCTGTCAAATGGCATGGGCAGTTTGTGGAGCTTCTTGGAGAAGAATCAGACTATGTTCCTGGTGCATGAACTGACATCTCAAGGCCCATTGCCTACAGAGGAACACCTAACTCAGCCTTAATACGAGGATGAGGG
>PVIH01013547.1:25500-58048 GCA_004025045.1 Sigmodon hispidus
AAAAAAAAAAAAAAAAAAAAAAAAAAAAAAAAAAAAAAAAAAAAAAAAAAAAAAAAAAAAAAAAAAAAAAAAAAAAAAAAAAAAAAAAAAAAAAAAAAAAAAAAAAAAAAAAAAAAAAAAAAAAAAAAAAAAAAAAAAAAAAAGACTTCCTGAAATTTGCAGGCAAATGGATGGATCTGGAGAGTATCATCCTGAGTGAGGTATCATAGACATGGTATGTACTCACTCATAAGTGGATTTTAGACTTAAAGCAAAGGATAACCAGGCTACAATTCACAACCTCTGAGCAGCTAAGTAACAGGAGGAACTCAAGAGAGATATCCATAGATGCCTCTAGGAAGGGGAAATAGAGAAGATCTCCTGAGTAAATTGGAATCACATGGGAGAGCGAGCAAGAGGAGGTGGGGAGAGATAATGAAAGAATGGGATACACATAGATTGCCCCAGAAGGGAAAACTGATATATCTCCAGGGTAAACTGTGAGTGATGTGTAGAGGAAAGAGGAGAGAAGTTGGGAAATTTGGTTCAAAAAGGCTGAGATGGGGGAGGGATAGGGAGGTGAGCAATGAAGGAAATATTTGACAGAGTGAGTCATCATGGGCTTAGGGAGAAACCTGGTGCTAGGGAAGTTCACAGGAACCCACAAGGAGGTCCCAGCTAAGTCTCCTAGCAATGCTGGAGAGGATGTCTGAACTAACTTTCTCTGAAGTCAGATTAGTGACTAACCCCGATTGTCTACATAGAACCTACATCCAATGACTTATGGAAGCCAGTGCAGACACCCAGATCCCAACATTTGGCCAAACACCAAGAGTTCAGCTGAGGAGAGGGAGGAACAGCGAGAGGAGCAAGGGGAGGGTCAAGAGCACAATAGAGGTAACCATAGGGACAGCTGACCCAAGCTAATGGAAGCTCACAGACTCTGGACTGACAGCTAGAGATCCTGCATGGGTCCAAAGTAGGCTCTCTGAATGAGGGTGACAGTTGTTCTAATCAGGGTGTTAGTGGGCCCCCTGGCTATGATACCAGGAATTATTTCGGTTACATGAACTGACTTTTTGGAGCACACTCCCTATGGTGGGATGCTTTGTTCAGCCTTGATACAAGGAGGAAGATGGGTCCTGCCTCAACTTGCTATGTTAGTCTGTGTTACTCAAGGGAGGCCTTATCCTCTTTGAGGAGTGGATGAAAGAAGGGGATTGTGGGGAGTGGGAGGAGGAGAAGGAGGGGCAACAGTACAGGGTATGTAAGAGAAGTTTTATTAATAATTTTAAAAATATTTTTTTTAAAAAGGAGGACCTTAAGAAAATATTGAATCTTAAAGGAGAAGTCTGATATTCTAAGGTTGTGGAATAATCTCCTTTGGCCTCATAAACTGTCCTCTGAATACTTTAGGGTGAAGAACTATGCTTTTCAAACTCACATTAAGAGATTTCCTCATCAATATCATACTCATCATTCTGCTACCAATATATTATACACAATTTCTTAAGTTCCAAGAATAAATTTAAATATCTCTCTCTCTCTCTCTCTCTCTCTCTCTCTCTCTCTCTCTCTCTCTCTCTCTCTCTCTCTCTCTTTCATCAGTCCTAGTGTGAATCATTTTACTTTTTCTGCAGCACTTCAAAGTTTCTCCAGCCTCTACTCACTACCTACATCCAAAACTGCTTTCCTATTTTTAACCACTTGAAACAGATGCCCTTCTCTCTGTGTAAAATTTTCAGTCTTGGAGAGTCTGGGATGCTATAACAAGTTACTATAACCTACTTTGTTTCTAAGCAACAGAAATTTATTCCTCACAGATCTGGAGAGTAAAAGCCTGGAATTAGGGCAACAACTTGATCAGGATCTGGTAAGCGATACTTCTGACTTGTAGACTGACAACTTCCAAAGTTAACTTTAACATCAGAGAGGGAGAAGCAGGGAAGAGATTTTTGTGAACTTAGAGACACAATTCTCATTCATTAGAGTCTCAACCTTCTGACCTCCTGTATACCCAACAACTCCACTTTCTAATAGTGGTACATTCCATGTCAGGGTTTCAGCATATACACTGAGGTGAGTGGTGAGACATAAATATTTGGTCCATAACACTAAAGTTCTCTGAGATATTCCAGTGAACTATTATATAAGAGCAATTTTGGAGCATCTCAAATGAACTTAGTGTCAGCGTAAGAGCTGGCCCTGGTGATGTGGGTACAGGACAGCTGGTCCTGAAGGCTTTAAAGCCAGAGAGTCTGGCCTGCCCCTAGCCAGCTATGACTGGCAGTAGAGCTAGCACCCCCCCAACCTTGACAAAGCTGGGAGAGCTGGTTTTGGGTAGCATGAGAATAGAAAGGAAGGTTGGCTGACCAACTCTACCACCCAGGGTTTTCAGTTGCTCTACCCCAACATCTACCCCATCTAAGAGCTGCTGGAGCATGTGAAGAGAACCTTCCTGCAGAACCAAAACAGTAGGATCTCCATGACAGTGCAATAACAGGATATCTGATAGGCGAGTCCTGATAAGGATCCAGTATTGATAGTGTAGCAGAAACCAGAAGCCTTGAACCAGACCAATGACTCATTTGACTCATTGTAATGAACATTTGCAAGTAAGCTCCTTGGCCAAAAGGGCAGACTGGGCAACACATCATGACACACCACAGCTTCCATGGCAAGATGCTTGTTGTGGGGTTTTTTTGGTTTGTTTTTATCTTTTTTATTTTTTGTTTTCTTTGTAGGTGGAAATTTCAAGGGCAGAAAGAGAATATGGAGGAACAAGGGAGATGAGTGGGATTAAGGTGTATAACTGAAATTTACAAAGAATCAATAAAAAAATTATTCATGTGTTCATTGAAGCCACTACCTTTGGTTGATGTACAAAGAAAAAATGGCTTCTGTGGAAACGTCACAATGTATAGTTCTATTGATCTTTTGAAAGATTTTCCTAGCTAGCCAATAGAGTAAGCAAAGAGACATAAAAAGCATATATTGAGTCTCATTTGGACAAGACAATCAACTCTCCTCTTCCATTGGGTGACAGTTTGTATATGTTAATATCTCCACACATATGACATAGTTGTGATGATCGCCTCCCATAGTTTAAGAGACAGAAACTAATATGCTAGAAGGGAGGTGACACAAGATATAGACACATAGAGAGACAAACAAACAAAACTATCAACTACAAATATACTAAAATCAAGTACTGATGAAGTGCAAAACAAGACAGAGATTTTCTTGCTCTGTGTCATGTAGGCCTAACCAAGGGCACTAAGTACAAGACTGCTGAGTGATATGGAAAAGTTCTGTCTCTTGGGCCAGGTTACAGATGTGGCTGTCACTCTATTCTCTCTGATGGTTACCAAGCTACTGTAAACAAATTGGATTGCAAGGCAACGAGCACATAAGAAACACTAGGGAAATCACAAACATACTAATCTTGACTCTCAAACATTTGCTTTAAAGGAAAAATAAATCTCTTCATTCAAGTCAATATTTGATCATCTATGAGCAGTTGAATTTCTAATTGGGGTTGGAGCCATCAATGAGGACTACTGAACATCAATTCACCAGCCTTTTTCTCTTCTAACTAACCTAAGAACCACAAACTCACTGAGGAAGCTTTGTTTGTAGTCTTTAAGTGAGAGATTTAATCATAACAAAGTTTCAGGTAAATAAAACTCAATCTCGTTCCACAGAAAGTTACATGAAATATTCTAATTTAATAAAGTACAAATAGAATAAATGAATCTACATAGAAATTTTTATATTTGATTGTTTTAGAGAAGCAAGAAAAAATCAAGTATAAAGTTTTAAATGGACAATGATCAATGTGATACTATAGAATTGATTGATATGACACCGTATCTGTTTGTTAAACCAGATATCATATTCTTTAAATTCAGGATACATTCACATTTTTCTGTTTTATAGAAGGCTATCTTTTATTTTGCCAATTATATTCACAGGGATTTTAGACACAAACATGGGTTCTTTGGCATGGGCAAAGATGTACAAAAATGTTTATAATGAAGAAAAGAGCTGTCAGTGTTAAAGAACAATTTCTTGCTCTCACTCTCTCTTACTGTCCATATTTAAATCTATGCTAACACTTTTCATATATAATGTATGAGAGAAGAATAAAAAATACCTTCAACTTTGTTTCAAAAGTCAAGGAACAAATAGTGCTAAAATATTCTTTTCTAGAAATAACATCAAAACTCTTATCATTAATCTAGAAAGCTTAAGTTCACTTTAGAGCCAAAAACCACTAGAGGATGTTATTTATCCAATGATGTCTCCACCCCTGAAACCTCAAATTCTCAAGAGAGTCAATACTCATCCCTTAGGCACCAGCTATAAACTCCCCAAAGAGAAGAAAATACTCAAGAGAGCCTTGGTGGGCAATCAGCCTGCTCCAGTTGCAGCCAGTGAATCTGAACCACTGTGGGGTAAGTAAAGCAAAGCAATTCCTTGCTCACAAACAGTTACACATCTCTGCAGTGTGAGAAGGAACTGGACAAGAACCTGCAGCAGAGTCCAGCCTGCTCACAAGATCATGAGGGCTTTCCATCACTGGTGCTGTAATACAATGCCTAGTGGTTGAAACTAAGTATTGTCTGGGAAACTATATAAACATGAAAACAAATTCACAAATCTTTAAGAACCAATGAATATTATGTCTTTAATATTTTGGGGGAGTTCCTTATGTGTGTCAGGTATGAACTTCTTTTCAGATATATGTTATGAACATATTTTCTCCCATGTACTATGCCTCCTCATTCTTTTAACAATTTTCATTTAGCAAAAATTAGTTTAAATTTTTCATGAGGTTTGATTTGCTTATTTCTACACCGTCCAATTTTTCTCATCTTATAATGAAACCTTTGTTCACTAGGCTCTATGTCTTTAAATTTTGTCTTTTTATTTTATTAAAAAGTCATGGCTTTTAATGTTAGCTTTAAATATGTGATCTATTTTGAGTCAATTTTGACTTAAGATGTAAAATTTATATTGAGTTTATTTTTAACCTGAAATAGGCATTCCAGCATCCTACTGAAGGACTTTTGGATTTTTATAAAATTCAGTGGGCTAGACATTCTGACCTCCCTGTTCTCTTTATCTGTGTGTCTGCCCATCCACCAACATCACAGTGTCTAATCACACAGTGTTGGGATAAATCCTGACCACAGGCTTATTACTCTTTGTTACTTTACTCTTTGGGAAGTCTTGCTTAGATAGTCAAATAACCTTTTTCTTCCACATAAATTATAGAATAGCCTGATTTGTATTTAGAAAAAAAAAATTTTACAGGTTAGGAACTATGTCTTATTGTGTGTACATTTCAAGCAGATTAACATCACATTATGCTGATATTTTCAGCCTATATAATTTATCTACTTATGTAGATCTTGGGTTTCATTCATCATTGTGTTTTAGCTTTATCATACTAATCCTGTGCAGATACAATGATATTTATACTTAAGTATTCCTCTTTAGTGACTATGAATGAGACTTTAATTTCAGCTCCCAACTTCCATTGTTAACATGCAGAGTTGATTTCTCTATGGTCATCTTGCATTCTGCAGCTTTGCAGAAATGACTTGTGAGCTCTGATAGATGACTTTGGATTCCTTGGGATCTTATGTATTGTTCATGTCTCCTGCAAATACAGGCAGGTGTATTTCTTCCTCTCTAACATGTATGATTTCTATTCCCCTTTGGTCTTCATCTACTAACTATAATTTCCACAAGCATAAGGAATGGCAGTGATGATGGTGTGTTTATCTAAAGAGATGAGTGTTCATATTTATAGATGTCCTTCATCAAACTGAGAAACTTCCTTCTCTTCTTAGTTTTAACTTTCTCTTTTTTTTATTCTTCTCTCATACAACACATCCCTACTGAACCATCCGTCCATCACCTCCTCCCAGTTTCCCTAACACCTCCTCTCTCCCCTAGATCCACTGCTCTTCCATTTCCCTTCAGAAAAGAGCAGGCCTCCCAGGGATATCAACTGAACACAGCATAACAAGATGCAATAAGACTAGACACAAACCCTCATATCAAGGCTGGACATGGCAACCAGTAGGAAAAAGAGCAAAAAAAGAGCCAAAGACACCTCCTCCCGATGTCTCTGTTAGGAGTCCCACAAAAATAAAAAAAAGAAAAAAAAAACTGAACAACCACAGCATGTATTCCCAGGACCTAGCACAGATCCACACAGGCCCTGTAATTGCCACTCCCATCTCTGTGAGCTCCTATGCTTAGTTGAACCTGTAGGCCATGCTTTCCTGGTGTCCCCAACCCTCTGACTTCCACAATCCTTATGTGAGATTTCCTGAACACTGCTTACTGCTTGGCTGTTGGGTCTCTGCATCTGCTCCCATTAGCTGCTAGAAGCCTCTCTGATGATGATTGGTCTAGGAACCTGTCAGGGTCTGTAAGAAGTCGCATAAAAGATGCCAGTCACATATTCAATCAGCAAGAACGTGTATTAAAATTATCAACATGTTAGGTTGTACCATCTGACAAAAAGTCAAATGGTGACCCCCACCCCAAGAGAAGTTCTCAGGTTCCTTTTAAGCAGGGTTGGAAAATTCCAGGGAGGAGGAATTAGTCTGGGGACAGATTGGTGGCTTTAGGCAAAAAGTTCATAGGATTGATAGGTGTCTATAATGGGTAGGGAAGAGAAAGTTATCTTTAGCTAGCAAAAGACTATGGGGCACCTGCTGATTGATTGCCCCTGTGTTGTAGTTTTCCCAAGAACTGCATGTTCAACTCCAGTCAGCTGCAATAAACAGAAACGAAGACCAGATCTCTGGCTGAGCTACTGGTAGCCTGTCCTGGCCCTTGTCTGGCTCTCCAGCCCTCTCAAAACCCATCTATGAATACAGCAGAATATCCTTAAGAATTATCCCATTGATTTTTTTCTTTTTTATCAATAATGTTTGGTTCTATTCTGGCCCATCTAGCTTCTGGTTCTGGCTATCCAGGCAGTGTCAGGCATGGGTTCCTTCTCATGGCATGGGACTCAAGTTAGATTAGTCAATGGTTGGCCACATTACAAGCTCTGAGCCACCACTGCCCCATCAGGACAGGTTGTAGGTTGAAGGTTTTGTGGCTGGGCTTGTGTCTCTTTCCTTAAAGTTATGATCAAGTGTTGAATTCCATCAAACGTCTTTTCCACAAGCTCACACAATCCTGTAATTTTCTTCTCTACATTATTTATGATGGAGTATATATTTTCATATTCTGAAATGGCTTCTTGTTATAGCAGCCAATCACATCATGTAATGTATCTCTCTCTCTCTCTGTCTCTCACTCTCTCTGTCTCTGTGTGTGTGTGTGTGTGTGTGTGTGTGTGTGCACGTGTGTGTGTGGTATGTATGTAAGATTTGCAAGTATTTATAAAAGAATCTCCCTTCAAAAGTCATCTGAGGTATTGTGAAGTATGTTTCTTTTTCATATTATTTGTCTTTTTCTCCCCCAGTTTTATCTACTTATCTGTAGCTTTTTCTACCAATGAGTAAAAATTTCTATGTTGACTATTATGCTATATAATAATTTATTATATATATTCATAATTTATGCATTTGTCTGTTGGTGAGCATTTTCTTGCTATTATGACTATAACAACAATAAACATGAATGTGAAAGTGTATCTGTGATAGTTCTCTAGATGCATATTTAGGAGTACCACAGATATATTGTAGAGTAGTTTTATTTCTTTTAATTTTTGAGATAATGTAACTACATGTTTTCCTTTCATTTGTTCCCTCCAAACCCTTTCATTTTCTCTTCAAATTCATGATCTCTTTGGTTATTAAATGCATATGTGTATATGCATTTATTTCTAAATATAACCTGGTTACTCTATATATAGTTACTTATATGTATGTTTTCAGGGCTGACCACTTGGCACTGGAGAATCATTTGGTATGCTCTCCCCTGAGAAAGCCAACATCTCCCATTCCCAACTTCCCTCAGTTGTCAGCAGTTCTTTGTGTAGAGTCAATGCCTCATGGGCTTTTTCTTTTCCAATATGTCAAGCCCAATCGGTTCTTTTTTTATTTTCTGTTTGGGCAAACATGTTGGTGTCACTTCTGATCTTGCTAAGAGACACAGCCTCGCTTCAAACTCCCTAATCTTCTGATTCTTATAGTCTTTCTGCCTCTTCCTCAGCAGTGTTCCCTGAACATGCAGTGTAGAAAAGTTTTGTAGATGTATTCATTGAGACTGGGATCTACACTCTGCACTTTGATTGGTTATGGTTTTCTAAATTGTCTATACTGATTTTCATAATGTTTTTGCTAGGTTATACTCATACAAGCAATAAAAAAGAATTCTGCTTTTTCCTTCCTCAGCATCATTTGTTGTCTTTTTCTTCTATTGCTGATGATACCCATTCTGCATAGAATGAGACATAATCTCATAGTAGTTCTAATTTGTATTTCTTCAATAGCTGTAGATATTTAACACTCCTTTAAAGTGCTTATTGACCACTTTCATTTCTCCTAAGAACTGTCTGTTAGCTTTATTAACACATTTGTTGCTTAGAAATTTGAAAGTCTTAATGTTTAATTTTTTAAGTTCTTTATATATTCCATGTATTGACCCTTTTCTGAAGTACAGCTAAAGAAAATTTTCTTCTACTTTAGTCTGTTGACTCTGTTTGCTGTGCAGAAGCTTTTAAATTTTATGTAGCCTCAATTAATAGTTTTTCTGGCTACTTCCTGTCCCACCAAATTTTTTTTCAGAGAGTTCTTGTAAACACCTATATATTGAAGCATTTTCCCTGTTTTCTATATTTTAGCATTTGAGATTTTAGAAAAGTTATTTGATTTACTTTGATATGATATTGTATGGGGTAAAAAATATGTATCTAATTTTATTCTTATACAGGTAGGCATTCAATTTTACCCACACAATTTTATGAATAGACCTTCTCTTCCAGAATGTTTGGAGACCTTCGTCAAAAATTAAATGGCCATAGCTGCAGGATTTATTCCTGGATTGTCTGCTCTATTTCTCTCTGTTGCTGTTTTTGTGTTGGTACTTTGTCACTATTATAAGTCTACAGTGAGGTCAAGTGAGGTAATATTACCAGGTGTGTCCTTTCTGCTTCAGATTGCCTTGACTATAGTTGGTCTTTGTCTCTTTGTATAAATTTTTGTTTTACCTGGTTCTATAAAAGATGTAATCAGAATTTTGATGAAAATTGTGTTGAATCTGTAGAATAGCTTTTGATAATATGGACTTTCCACAAATTAATTTTAGTAACCCAGGAATGTAGAATGTCATTCTATATCAATCATTTTCTTTAATTTTTTCCTATACTGTTTTAGTTTTCATTATAAAAATATTTCATTTCTGTGCAGAGATTTATTTCTAGATACATTTTAAGTCTATCGTGAATGGTTACTTTCCCTAAGTTCTTCCTTAGTAAGCTCATTGTCTGAATATGTTTTAAAAAAAAAAAAAAGCCTAATTTTGTATTCTGCAACTTTTCCAAAAGTGTTTACTAAATCTAAGCATTTTTAAGTAGTCTGCATGGTCTTTTGAATGTAGAAAATATGAGAAAATAGAGACAGTTTGAACTTTTCTAAGAAATATTCTTTAAAATGAATCATGGCTCAAACACAGCAATTTATAAAGTGGCTTCTTATCATAGATACCGAAAACTTATTTAGAAACTGACAAATGTTATGAATGCCTGTCAGGAAGAACCCAACACAAATAAAATGAGTCAAAGAATAACAAACTGTTAATATAAAGAAATCACTGAGATTTTTCTTCTTTGTCCTTCCTCTTTGACTTCCCTAGATTTTTGGTGACAATGACACAAGAAAATGAGACTGAAGTTAAGGGCTTCTATCTTGTGGGATTTGGGGTCCATCGTGATGTTCAATATGTCCTCTTTATGGTGTTTCTTTTGATCTATGTGACATCCATAATGGGTAACACTGGGATGATTCTCCTCATCAACACTGACTCCAGACTTCAGACTCCCATGTACTTCTTTCTACAACATCTGGCTTTTGTTGATATCTGTTACACATCTGCCATTACCCCTAAGATGCTGCAAAACTTTGTAGCAGAAGATAGATCCATATCATTTGGAGGGTGTGTAGTGCAATTATTGATATATGCAATCTTTGCAACTTGTGACTGCTATCTCTTGGCAGCTATGGCAGTGGACCGCTATGTTGCCATCTGCAAACCACTTCATTATTCCATAGTCATGTCCCAAAAAGTCTGCATCCAGATGGTAATTGGCTCCTATCTCATTGGATCAATAAACTCCTCAGTACACACAGGATTTACATTTTCATTGTCATACTGTAAATCAAATCACATCAATCACTTTTTTTGTGATGTTCCTCCAATTATCAGCCTATCGTGCTCCAACATAGACACCAATGTTAAGCTTCTGGTTATCTTTGTTGGATTTAACCTGATGTTCACTGTATTGGTTGTTATTTTCTCCTACATATACATCATGGCCGCCATCCTAAAGATGTCCTCCACTGCAGGAAGGAAGAAAACCTTCTCCACATGTGCCTCTCACCTGACAGCAGTCACCATTTTCTATGGAACCCTTGCTTATATGTACTTACAGCCTCATTCTGACAATTCTGAGGAGAATATGAAAGTGGCCTCTGTGTTTTATGGCATTGTGATTCCCATGTTGAACCCTCTGATATACAGCTTGAGAAACAAGGAAGTAAAAGATGCTATAAAATTGACAAGAAAAAAGTTATTTAGATTTTATTCACAACAATAAAAATTTACCATATCAAATAGTCAGAATACTTGTGCAACTATATCTTAATAATTTTAAAATTTGAAAAAGTAAATTTTTAAATGATAACTGCCCCATTAATGCATCTGGTCTTATAATACAGGAAATATTCAGTTACTTCTTTTGAAATTTATATTTAAAACTCATATTTAAAATTTGTTTCATACTAACATAGAGAGAACTTTGTGGAGATTATTATAGATATCAACAAATACTTAAAAATTACATGAAACACTCCTTCAAATAAATGCTTCCTGTGATGGGCCAGGGTTACATTAGTCAAGCTTCTGGCTGAGGGGTCCTATGGAAATCCCCAAATAAACCAGGTTGATGCTAGAACAGAGAGCTGCTATCAAAAAACTGAGTGTGGGGAGAGTCCATTACAGAAGAAACATTCACACAGCTCACTAAATGTAGAGAAGCTGAGCTGCTGCCTGCATGAAGCCTTCACCTCTAAATTCTAGTCTCTTTTGTGCGAGAAAGTACTCTGCAGGCTTAAGATAGAGAAACTTGGATACCAACCCAGCCACAAAGCCCTCCTGCCTGCAAGATATGCTGGAAAAATGGTGGTGCAGAATGTGTGAGAGTAGCCCACAGAGTCTGAAGCAGCAATCACAGAGTCTTCACCATGTCCATTGTATATTGTTTTATGGCCATTAGTTTGGCATTTTAGCTTGGACTCCTAATAGGGGGAGTGGGGCATCTCTGACTCATTTAACTGTTCTTGAGACTCTTCTCCAATTGGGTTGCCTTGTCCAGCCTCAATATGATGGCTTTTACATTGTCTTATTGTATTTTGTGTTGGCATGTTGGCTGTTATATTTTGAAGCCCTGCTCTTTTCTGAAAGGAAACAGAGAGGAGTGAATATGAGCGATAAGGGAGGGGACTAAGAGGAGTAGAGAAAGGGGAAACTCTAGTCAGGATATATTGTATGAGAAAAGAACCTATTCTGAATAAGAAAAAATTTCAATGGCTATAAATAAAACCTTACCTGTATTTAATACATATTAACATTAAATTTTATTATTTTCTTCTACTTAGAGTTTTATGAATTGCTTAAAAAGAGGGTTTCTTGTAAACTTTATTCAAATTATTACAAAAACTGAATATAAAATAAATATATTTGTTTTTAAACTGTTTAGAATTTCAAACTATTCTTTCCATCCCACATTCCCATCATTATATTTTGTGCACTTTGTCCCCTTGGTTTTGCTGTTGTTGTTGTTGTTGTTGTTACTAACAACTTGCTTTCAGTCTACGTTAATCTTTCCTATGAACTGTAATACCACAAACACTTTCTACACTGACTCTGGACTGAGACCTGGGGAACCTGCATGGTACCAAACCAGACCCTCTTAATGTGGATGACAGTTGTGTGGCTTGGACAGGTTGTGGGTTCTCTTGCAGTCGGACCGGGATTGATCTCTAGTGCTGAACTGTTTATTTGGAATCCATTTCCTATAGAGAAATACCTTGCTCAGTCTTGATACTGGAGGAGCATCTTGGTCTATCCACAACTTGATATGGCAGACTTTTTTTACTCCCCCTGGGAGGCCTTACTCTCTCTGAAAGGTGGGAGGGGGTTCTGGAGAGCTGAGGAGTGAATTGGAGGAGGACAGAGAGGGCTAACTGTGGTTGGTGTGTAAAATGAAAAAAAAAAAAACTTTTAAATAAAAAAATTTTAAAAACTGTTCCTAGCATCCATTGGAACTCCATTGATTTCCATATTAACTATAAATTATTAAGCCCCAATACATTCCTGATCACCAACTAATGAGGTAAGATTTATAGATGGCATTATTCTGCATAAACTCTGTGGTCACTCTCTTGACACCTCTACAGATGTAGTTTATCTTGCTATACACTTACTTACATGTTAAAAACACTAAAATTGAGTCTGGGTTAAAACAATAATGAATTTTATAGGTACTTATTAAAGATATTTTTAATTTTTTAAATGATTTACAAAGAATGCACAGACGGCATCATTTATTTCTCAGTAAGTGATAAAGTACACTGTCAGTAAAGTAATAATCAGTAAACCAGCATCCAATGTATAATGTATAGTTCAACAAAGTGATGTATTAGAGGAGTTTGGAATACTCTCAGGCTACAGAATAAAAATATCTTCTGGACTTCTTGATGATCTGTATCTGTTTTCAAACTGAAGTACAGTTCTGAACACAGAGAATGAAGTGAGCTTTCAGGCTGAGAATACTGCATGTGTTTTGCCCTACCAGAAAGAGCAAACTTTCCCCAAGAAGAATGAAATTATAACAGTCTGTTTCTTCCAATATTTTTACTAAACATCCCACTTGCGAACTCCTTGCTGATTTATCTTTTTGCTATGATAAAATTATATTTTAATGTATAAAATGCTATCCTGACCATTTAGTTAATTTTCTCTTTAGACAAAAGATTATTTTTTTAAATTTTCACTTATTTTTTATGTGTATGAGTACTTTGCCTGCATGCATCTATGTACCAGGTGTGTGCCTGATGCCTGCAGAGGCCAGAAAAGAGCACGGGATTCCTAGGAAGTGAAATTACAGACAATTGTGAGTCTCTGTGTTGGTTGATATTATGTGAACTTGTCACACAAAGTAGAGTTATCTGAAAGAATAGAACCTTAACTGAGAAGAGGCCTCCATAAGATCCAGCTGTAAGAATTTCCAATTAAATGGTTCTAGGAAAAAACCTGATGTAGCCATTTGAATATCTAAGAATACAGAATTTAAACTAAAATTAATAAAAAAAAAAAAACAAGACCGACACTACTTATTCATCTCAGGAAAAATATACCAAGACGAAATTTCAATCCTGAATATCTATGCCCCTAACACAAGGGCACCTACATATGTAAAAGAAACACTACTAAAGCTTAAACCCCATATCAAATGTCACACTATAACAGTGGGAGACTTCAATACCTCACTTTTACCCTTGGATAGGTAAACCAGACAAAGACTTAATAAAGAAATAAGGGATCTAACAGATGTTATGATGCAAATGGACTTAATAGATATTTACAGAAGCTTCCATCTAAACACAAAGGAATATAGATATTTTTCAGCATCCCATAGAACTTTCTTAAAATTGGCCACATACTTAGTCATAAGGCAAATATCAATAGATATAAAAAAAATGAGAATAACCCCTTGTATCATATCAGAAAACCATGGCCTAAAGTTAGAATTCAACAACAACAAAAATCACAGAAAGCCTACAAACTCATGGAAACTAAACATCTCTACATTGAACCATCTCTGGGTCAGGGAAGAAGTTAAGAAAGAAATCAAAGACTTTCTAGAATTTAATGAAAATGAATCCACAACATACTCAAACTTATGGGACACAATCAAAGTAGTGTTAAGAGGAAAATTCATAGCACTAGATGCCTATATGAAAAACCAAGAGACATCTCACACAAGGGACCTAACAACCCAGCTGAAGGCTTTAGAAGAATTAGAAGCAAACTCACCTAGGAGTAGAAGGCAGGAAATAATCAAATTTAAGGCTGAAATCAATACAATTGAAACAAAGAGAACAATACAAAGAATCAATGAATCAAAAAGTTGGTTATTTGAGAAAGTCAACAAGATAAACAAACCCTTATCCAAACTAAGCAAAAGGCAGAGAGAATGTATTCAAATTAACAGAATCAGAAATGAATGTTAGGGTGAGGAAAGTGGATCTGCCAGGAGTGGATACAGAACTAAGCCATACTGGGACCTTGGGACCTCCTGCCCTTGCTGGGCAGGAGATAAAGAGATGAGGAAAAGAAAGAGTGACTGGAAGGGGTGGGAACAGGAAGGGAGCATGAACAAGGATATACACAGATTAAAAAATATGACTTTATTCATAATAAAAATAAGATAAAAAGAAAGTTAATGGCTTCCAAAGGAAGAAGAGTTGATTTTCTTCAAGAATGTGGCAACCTACAAGTGATAGATGTTCATGTTCCCACATCCATGCAAATACAGCAGCTCTAATTGAACTCACTGGGATAGACAGACAGACAGACAGACAGACAGATAGATAGATAGATAGGAACAGGAAATTCGACTGTAAAGGAAAAGAAGGATATTTGGGGGAAACTAGAAGTTAATATGACCAAATTGCTTTATATTCACATCTAAGGTGCTCAGTAAATCAATTAGAAATAGAAATTTAAAAAAAAAAAAGAAAGAAAGAAAGAAAAAGGAGATATAATGACAGATACCCAAGAAATCCAGAGAATTATCAGGTCATACTTTGAAAATCTATACTAAAATAGAAAACCTAAAAGAAATGGACAGCTTTCTGGACAAGTACCAATTACCAAAATTAAATCAAGAAAAGATTAAAGACCTAAACAGAACTATAATAACAAAGGAAATTGAAGCTGTTATTAAAAGTCTCCCAAATAAAATTTTAAAAAGCCCAGGACCAGATGGTTTCACTGCAGAATTCTATCAGACATTCAAAGAAGAACTAATACCAATACTCAACAAAATACTCAACAGTGAAAACTAGAGGAGCGCTGCCAAACTTTTTATGAGACCACAATCACCCTGATGCCCACGTCGCTCAAAGATGCAACTAAGAAAGAGAACTACAGACCAATCTCCCTCGTGAAATTGATTCAAAAATACTCAACAAAATTCTGGTAAACCGATTACAACATATAAAATAAAAGTCATCCACTATCATCAAGTAGGCTTCATCCCAGAAATGCAGGGATGGTTCAACATACAAAAAAGCTATGAATGCCATCCATTATATAAACAAATTGAAGAAGAAAATACATGATTATCTCCTTAGATGATGAGAAAGCCTTTGACAAAATCGAATACTCCTTTATGACAAAACTCCTGGAGAGATCATGAATACAGGGAAAATTCCTAAGCATAATAAAGATAATTTACAAGAATTCGACAGCCAACATCACTCTAAATGGAGAGAAACTCAAAGCAATCCCACTAAACTCAGGAACTAGACAAAGCTGTCCCTTCTCCCCTTATCCACTCAATATAGTTCTCTAAGTTTTAACCAAAGCAATAAGAGAATGAAGGAAGATTAAGAGGATACAAATTGGAAAAGAACAAGTGAAACTATCTCTATTTGTAGATGATATGATTGTATACATAAGTGACTCACAAAATTCTAGCAGGGAACTTCTACGGCTACAAAACACCTTCAGTAATGTAGCAGGATACAAGGTTAATTCAAAGAAATCAGTAGTCCTCCTATACATTAATGACAAACAGGCTGAAAAAGAAATAAGGGAAATATCACCCTTTACAATAGCTGCAAATAGCATAAAATTCTTTGGTGTAACTGTAACCAAAGAAGTAACAGATTTGTTTGACAAAAACTTTAAATCACTGAAGAAAGAAATTGAAGAGGATATCAGAAAATGGAAAGATCTCCCATCCTGCTGGTAGGTAGGATCAACACAGTAAAAATGACAATTCTACCAAAAGCAATCTACAGATTCAATGCACTTTCCACCAAAATCCCAACACAATTTTTTTACAGATCTTGAAAGAACAATACTCAATTTTATTTGGATTAATGGGAAAGCCAGAATTGCCAAAACAATTTTGCTCAAGAAAAGAACCTCAGGAGGCATCACCATCCTCGACTTCTAGTTATACTATAGAGCTACGTATTAAAAACAGCCAGATACTGACATGAAAACAGACTTGTGGATCAATGGAATTGAATTGAAGATCTCAACATTAACCCACAAACCTATGAATACCTGATTTTTGACAAAGAGGTAAAAAATATTCAATGACAAAAAGGTAGTATCTTCAACAAATGGTGTTGGAATAGCTGGATGGTAGTATGTAGAAAAATGCAAATAGATTCAAGCCTATCACCCTGCACAAAACTCAAATCCAAGTGGATCAAAGACCTCAACATATACCCAGCCACACTGAACCTGATAGTAAAGAAAGTGGAAAATAACCTCCAACGCATTGGCACAGGTGACCACTTCCTAAATATAACACCAGTAGCACAGACACTAAGAACAATAATCAATAAGTGGGACCTCCTGAAACTGAGAAGTTTCTGTAAGGCCAAGAACAGTCATTAAAACAAAATAACAGCCTACAGAATGGGAAAAGATTTTCACCAACCCTACAAGTGACAGAGGACTGATCTATAAAATATATAGAACACTCAAGAAACTAGAGCCCAGTACCTTGGATAACCCAATCAAAAAATGGGGTTCAGAACTAAAAAGGAAATTCTCAGAAGAATTACAAATGGCTGAAAGACACTTGAAAAAATTCTCAACATCTTTAGCTATCAAAGAACTTTGATAGCAAATCAAAACAACTTTGAGATAACACTTTACACCTGTCAGGATGGCTAAGATAAAAGACACAGATGACAGCCTATTCAGGAGAGGTTGAGGAGCAAGGGGAACACTCCTCCATTGTTGGTGAGAGTGTAAACTGAAATGCCACTCTGAAATGCAGTATGGTGATCTCTTAGAAAACTGAGAATCACTCTCCCCAAGGAACAACAATAACATTATTGGGAATATATCCTAAAGACTCATATTCGCACCCCAAAAGCATTAGCTCAACTATGTTTATAGCAGTATTATTTGTAATAGCAAGATCCCCGAAACAACCTAGATGCCCCTCAACTGAGGAATGAGTTAACAAACTGTGGTACATCTATCTACACAATAGAGTACTACTCAGCAGCAAGAAAAAAGTGATATACTAAAATTTGCAGGCAAATGGATGGATTTGGACAATATACTCCTGAGTGAGATCTCACAAACCCAAAAAGATATGCAGGGGATGTACTCCCTCATTAGTGGACTTTAAGCAAAAACATTCTTTTTTATTGAAAGATGATGAGTGAGTAAAGTGATTTAACACACACACACACACACACACACACACACACACACACAAACACACATCAAAAACACAGTCTGGTTTGACTGTAGAAGGTTTGCTTAGCAGAAATTTGTAGTGGCCATAGTGCAACCGTAGACATTAGCTGGGATCTACTGTGCTTTCTTTATCTGTAGCTTAGCCTAACCTGGCTTGAGGAGCTTTAGATTCTATTTTTTATGTTTCATGCATTTTAGAGAAAAGAGAAGTTTTATTACTGTATTGTTTTTGTTTTTTGTTTTTAGATATCCTGAACATTTCGCTTTTTTATATAAACTTTGATATGTATATTCAAAAATAAAGAAAAAAAACAGAAAAAAAATCTCTCTGCTTCACATGCACTGAATCAAGTCCAGAATGAGATAGTATAAGAAACAGAATTTCCTCCCCTTCCATAGACAAAGATCTAGACAACATTTTGACTTTCTAAGGGCAGAAAGCCTTGTTTCCATGTTAAAGGGCATCTAGATAGTTGATGTTCTATTCTTCCCATTATTTTCTTATTTTTAATTTGAAAAGACATGGCATAGCTATAGTGCAGCAGACATGTCTTGAAGGCTAACCAGCAACATATTTGACAACCCCCTTTTCTTCTTTATACTAAAGCTATAAGCTCATTGGAGTTAGTTTGTTCCTTGAGGACCAGTTAACTTGGATTTCATAACAGCAATATAAACAAATGTAATTCCAAGTTTCTTATCTCAAATATTTTTAATTAAAATATTTCTATAAAGTGTAATATTCTCTTTATGTAATGATGCTACATATATATAAATGTCTTTATGTATGGATTCTACAACAAATTTCTAGTGAATAAAGAAAGACCCATGAGTTAATATTTTGTTTAAATAAATAAATGAAGGACAATATGATATTATCTGTCCAAAAGGCAGAGTCTCTAATGCTCTTGAATTTGGGTCATTATTTCCATATTTCAGAAAGCCAAAGTTTTTGTGAGTTCAGTAGCAAATCTTTATACTTAAAGCTAAGCACAATTTCTTAAATAGATATTTGGGGAAAAAGTTCAACCTGACTCGTAACAAGAAATAACAAATAATTGTTAAATAATAAGGCCAAAAAAGCTAATGGTTCATATAAAAAATAACAGAGCAATAACTGATATTTTTAAAAATTTGAATTTAATCAGCAACATATAACTTCAGAACATTGTTTATCCAATTCGCCGTTAGCTCTTGGAACTTCAGGTTCTCAAGGGAATGAATATTGGTCTCTTATCCCCCAACTGTGAACTCCCTACTGGGTAGGAAACAGTCAGAGAGGCCTGGATGAGGGCAATCAGCCTGAGCCTAACAGCACAAAAATTCTGGAAGCAATTTAAGGAAAGCAAAACCAGTGAGGTTTACAACATCATTGCAGCAGGTTGTGAAATGAAAAGGGGTTCAGGTTAAGTTCCAGAATATTCCACTTCCTCCATAGTGTCATCATAAAAAATAGAATGAGAAAAAAATTGTCAGGGGAAAATGGGAATCAACAAAGGATCAAATAACTAAATGAGAGAATGAGTCTGAACTCCCTTCATGTTTGGATGCCATGCATGTAACTGAGCATTGAGCACCTGCCCATTCAGTGTCCTGTGGTAGGTGAGTTTCTTTCAGCCATGAAACGAAAATAATGAAGAACTAAGTTTGCAGTTAATATCTCCTCTCCTCTTCTCTTCTCCTTTCTCTACCTCTCCTCATCATTCATCAGAAATGTTTATCTGTCCTAAATGTAAACAGCATCTTCCAGACACAGCAGGACTGAAAATACATGAACACAGACTGTGACCAAACAAGACTTTCACAGGTTCAAAGCAGACAAAACCTCAGCATTCATGCAGGGAAATGGTCACAAAGTTCCACTCCTGACCTAAAAGCTATTTATAATTGATCCCTGTTGGGAAAGGGAAAATCAAGTTTTCTCCAGGAGTATCATAGTGTGTATCATCCACACCTCAGAGCAGGCCCTATGTTCAGGAATAGTTCCCCAACACAAAACAGACCCATGGATTCTTGTAGATGGGTGTGTGTGTGTGTCTGTGTGTGCATGTGTGTATACAATTTTGTCTAGATTTTTTTTTTAATCTTATTGGGGTTTTATATTGGTTTGGTTTGGTTTGGTTTGGCTTTGGCTTTGAGAGAGCAGAAAGGACATGAAGTTGGGAGAGCAGGGAAGTAGGGAAAATATAATAAGAATATATTATATGAAAAAAGTAACAAAAATGCAGAAAAGACAAGTTAAGAAAAAAGGAAATTTTTTTAAAAAGTAAATATTGTATAAAATATATTTTGAATGTTCCACAGTAACCATATCAAACTACAACACTCTTTTCTCACTGTGCCATATAATATGGATACCTTCCCATAAGAGTATATATTTATCTCAATTTGAAAGTCCATATATTAGCCTGAAAGATGAAGCTACTGTGGTTTCACTAGCCTTGTTTCTAAATATTTGCTTTTATTAATCACTAGAGTAAACATGTTGCCTTCAATAATTCTGTGACCTCATCTTACAGGAGTCAAAAATGAGCCAGAGAGAGTGAAGTCCTCTATCACTATGAAGCTGTGGGTGAGAATCAAGCCCAGGTCCATCTGTCCCTGGACACCTCAACAGTGTGACTTTAAATGAAGCCTTGGAAGTGTATGGACTTATCAGAAGGTTAATTCACACGGAACACTCAGGTAGTCTCTTCCCAGAATTCATCTGATTAGCAAACACTCTCATTATTGTGCTCAACATGTGTGTGTGTGTGTGTGTGTGTGTGTGTGTGTGTGTGTGTATGTGTGTGTATTCTTGTGTCTTATTTTCTGGTCTCTAGAAAACTGCTACCCAAAATGATTATGGTATCCCTGGTTGTATTTTTTCACATATCTATGCTGCTCTCTATATCTCATGGTATTTCAGAAAGTCAGAGAAAGCCCATCACTAAGCAGTATACTTAGAGAGCTATATCCCCACCACTAGAGACATGTTCTTATACAAAACTCACCGTAGTACCTATGGAGCTGCCCATAGCTCTGCCTGCCATCCTCCCACTGCTTAGTACAGGAGAATTTCTGAAGCCTGATTAACTTAGAGTTATGTGGGAAAATTTACAGATGTAACAATTCACTTGCTGATTTTTCTTTGATTGTCTCTTTCTCTAATGAATAAGACTGTGGACATTACTATGTTTGTATACATTAATATATAAACATAAATGTAAATGTTCATGAATATGAATGGCCATTATATGTTGTCATTAATCTTTTATAATACTTACCTTATATTGAAGATTTGACCAGTAGAAACATAGGTTTATTTTAAATGTTTCCAAAATATCTTCTGCATAACAACATATTTCCAATAAAAATATATGCATGCCTATTTATTCACAATTCTCACCAAAACTTGAATAAAATTACATTTTAATAAAGTTTTCATATATAACTATCTGATTAATGGTGAGCTCTATACTTTTACATATTCCTGTTGAATATTTAGTTTTTCTTTTTTTCTACAATTGTCTATATCTTTAATAATGCATTATATTAAATTAATTCATAAAACTATATATAGTGGACTTTTAATATTTATATGTATTTTGAAAACAAATTTGCATAACTGAATTCCAATCCTTTTTTTCTTTTGGTACTGTTGAGTATTTCAGTAGGAATACATTTTTAAAAAATTTATGTGTAGACGGTAGAAGTCTATATGTGAGTGGTGTGTATGGATATGTCTGAGTGGGTATGTATGTGCACCAGAAGAACATGCTGGTTATCTTTTTCCTTACTCCTTTTTTTTAAAAAAAAAAAAAGTCTCTGACTTAACCTGGACCTAGACTAGTGGCTAGCAAACTCCAACAATTCCAATATCTCTATTTGGATTACAGGAACGTGTGCACCCATGTCCAATGTTTTTCCATGGATGTTGGGATCTAAACTTGGTGGTTTCACAGAAAGTGCTCTAACCTTGTGAACTATCTCTCTCTCTCTGGCTTCAGAATTTATTGTATTCATGACTGTTGTCTTATTTATCTAAACTTTTTCTATATTGCTGAGTTATAAGTAGTCAACATTGCATTGCTTTTCTCAAAAAATGTAGACATTTAAATCCATAGTATATTAGAAAGCAACTTTTATAAAACATAAAGCTGGAAATTAATATCATGTCTTCATGTGCATTTATAGCAACACAGTGTATTTTAACATCTTGTCGGTCTATACTTCCTTTCCTCCCTCCGAACACTACCATTTATTCTTCCCTGTTCTCTTTTAAATCCATAGCCTCTTTATTCATTAGCTGTCATTGCATATGCGTATAATCTTTCCATCCCTCTTCTACAGTGTTTCTTGATTCTTAAGTACAGGCTGCTTTTTAGATGTAGCTACTGGGAATGGGCTCTACAACCCTGCATTTTTATTGGTTCTCTGAAATGATCTTTATCTGTTACAAAGAAAGATTTCCTTGATTAGGGGTAAAAGTACACTTATCTGTGACTATAAGGACAAATGTATAGATGATTGTTAGGGACTCTGTGGTGTAGTAAAGTCATGGCTGTAGGTTCTCCTCCAGTATCTGTGACTTCACTAGCGCTGACTGCTTAGCTAGGTTTCCATCAGGTATCTCTTTTGCTGAGTGGTCTTAAGTCTAATTATAGTTGGTTACTGCCAGAGTGTGCACACCACTACTGCACACTTGGAATTGTGCCAGACAGCTCATTGATGTGATTTATAGGCATCATAGCTTGGTAGGCCTTTAGGTTGCCTCCTTGCTTTGGAAACTTGCCTAGTTTGTTTTGCTTGGCTTCACTGACATGTTCTTCTACTCTCAAGCCAGTTCCATGCTGTCTTCATAATTACTGTTTTATAATAACGTCTGCCTTCTGGCAGTTCCCTCAACTTATTTTTCTTTCAAATTCCACATAGAATTGTCAGGTTGAACATAAATTTTCTCAAATGTGTAGCTGGAACTACAGAGAAATTATAGATTAACATGATGAAAATATAATGGCACAATTTTGCATTTTCATCCAAGTAATTGGTCTGTATCTCGAAGTCTTTAGGTAAAGTTATTTCCTTAATAAGGAACATGAATATACTCTTACATTTACACTTATGGACCTCCTCTTGCTTTCCTGTGTTTTGTGTGCAACAAGGGTTTTTTGCATATGGTCATAGCTATTGTGTGTTATGATTGCAATAGCCACATCATGTCTAGAAAATAGCATTTGATTGTACCCCTCCCATTCTCTGGCTCTTACAGTCTTTCCACTCACTCTTCCACAATGTCCCTAGGGCTCAGATGGGTGATATCCATGTCCCATTAGAGCTGAGCACTAGAAAATCTCTTACTTTCAGCTCTTCAATGAATAATGAGCCTCTGCTTTGTCTACCATCTACTGCTAAAAAGAGGCTTCTTTCACTAAGGCTCAGAGCTGCAGAAGTCTGTGGGTATAAACATAAGCATTTCCAAGGCAGTTTGACTAGATGTTCATTTAGTAGTAGATTCTCCTGTAAGGACCATGACTGTCCTAGCCATAGGTGCTTGACCAGGTTTACAATAATACGTATGTGTTTCCTTCCATAAAGCAGGCTCAGATGCAACCAAGAAGTTGTTGGTTTACTCTGGAACAGTAACGACACTATTTCCCCAGTAGACATACTTTGACTAACAGGTTGATATTATATCACGCAGGGTCCAAAGTTAAATTATAGTACAGATTTTTTTAGTATTTTTTTCTGGCAAATAGACTTTTATATATTAGCCCAGTATTAAATGACTGTACTAGCCCCACCAAAAGTGTATCAGATTATTCCCAGGATAATTGGATTACTCAAAAATAATAATGATCATGGTCCTTCTTTTATAGTTATATCATGTTTAATTTATTTTCATATCTTTTTTCCTATCTTGGACCTCAAAAACATTAAGTATATTATAATGTATATTATGTAAATATGTATGTATACATATATACATAAATGTATTAGTATATGAATTTGATCACTTTAGGAATCTTATACTTTTCCTTCATTTGTAGGCACTACTACTCGTGACTTTTTGGTAATGATACTGCTCACTACAGAAATTTTATGAAACAACTTACCAGGTTAGCATCCATTATTCCTCTCCATTTATATTCCCTAATGTTTCCCAAGAAAGATTACCAACCTTTGCCAAATAATGCTTGGTATCTTTTAAATGATATGGCTGCTGTCCTTTTCTATATCAATGTAGAAAACTGTTACAACTAATTTTCTAATGTTAAAAATGTTGCCATTCCTTGGATGGATGTAACTTGGTTTTGATTGCTTAGAAAAAAATATTTTTCACCTTATGCTGTTTTTTCTTGCAAATACAACTTATGAGAGATTTCCTTCTCTTCATTTTATTTACTCTATTTCTAGACAAGAGAAATGGCACATTTGATTTGTTAATCTGTAAACTCCCTGGCATCTCAGGAATAACCAGCCTGTTAAGCTGATAATCCACTCTCCTATTGTACCTCAAACAAGCCCTTCATCTGTTGCTGAAACTAACTGGATCTATAAGTCAAGAAGTCAATTTTAATTCTTTCACTGATAGTATGATACCAATATAGACTTTGTTTTTAATTTATGAGTTAAGTAAAAACCTAGAAAGAAAAGGAATAGACATTTTTTGATGTCTGCTTTGCTCTTTGTAGTTATGGCTTGATTTAAGATGTTTGCATCTACATTCCCAAATTAGTGAAGTTTAAATATCTTTCCTCATATTGAACTTATTCTAGTACTTATGTTATTTTAGCCTTGTGGAATGAGTTATTGAATGTCCTTTTTAATAATTCTTTAATGGTGGAGGAGTTCTCACAAGCACCACCCCTTGCTGAGAAACTATTGTCAGCTGATACCTGCTTAAGTGGAGAGAGAATAATTCCTCTACAAGGTGTACATCATAGTTGGGTTCTGTTCCCTCATGGGTGGTCCAACTCCCAAGAAAATATAGGTGGTACTAATTGTACTTTGGGTTAGTTTTGTTTTTTAATGAAAAAGACATGAAGTTAGAAGAATATTCTGGGTGAATATAGAGTGGAGAAGAAAATTAGGTAGATATAATTAGATATCACTGACTATCTATGTATGAAATTCTCAAAGAATGAAAACCAATATTCACTAACATTAAAGTTATCTATCTATCTATAAATATGTGCTAGATTCTACATATATTACAAGTGAATCAAGTACTTTTATATATAAATATTAAGTCAGAATTAATTAATGCTTTGAAATAATCTCTTTAAAGCACACACACACAAATGCCCATATGTACAATTGAACACACACATACAATCACACTTGAGTTACTTAGTCAACATTGTATAAAAATTATTATAGAGAAAAAAAACATAATAGAAAATGGCATGTTTCAACCTTTATTACCCACTGTTAGGCAAGGTAAAGAGAAAGGCATTTCATTTCACCATTTGGCTTTGACAGAAAATTAAGTTGAGAAAATAGTTTGCTACATTAAATTTCTTCAACAGAAAATATGAGTCCAAAATGACCAGTTACTAAGCTTTTTTAGAAGAACATAAGGTAAAAGTGATCAATTCTTATTTCAGATTTGATTATTTAGGATTCAGAAAAGACAAACAAGACAAAGTGAACAGAGAATAGAGTATAAACAAATCTTTGCTGTCAACTGAAGAAAATTAAAAAAAAATCAGAGAAACCAAAAATCACATGCAAATCAACTCAACTCAAAAGAAACAGGGACTGTTGGTGTCACAGGGAGGCAATTTACTGAAAATACAAAGTCAAAATACAAAGACATTAAAAAATGATAAATTTCTTGTTAAAATAAAATAAGAATTAGACACATTTTTCTGAAGAAAACATTTAAGGCAACACCAATTTCATGAGTAAGTGGAGAATAATATAGGAAATATGATGATAATAGTGAAGAGTAAGATGAGAATGTGAATATATATCAATAGCACTAAACACTAGTGCATCCATCACTGCCAATGCTCAAATTCAGTAATTTTGTTCCTAGATATGTCTAATGGAGAAATTGTCACAAAGAACTATTTGTAGCTGAAGCAACAAGTGAATGGTGAGCAGTGAGCACTACGAGACACAGATACTAAAGTGTGATGTGTGACCAAGGCCGAGCATGGGCTCTCCTTAACCTATTTGTAATGAGAAAAGCACAAGAAGAAATCTATCTTAATTATTAAAAATTATTTAAAACTTTTAACAAAGCTGACATATATTATTAGTTTTCATAAAATTTTGAAATTTTACAAAGAAAATAGTATTTCCAAATACCTTGGTAAAAACATCTACTGAAGTCTATATGACAATAAGTCCTTGATGGGTACTCTAGAGTCATAAGGAGAAGAGATGGTCAAAATGAGACATAGAATTAACTTAGAGAAAAAATATAGAGCTACAAGGTTAGGTTGAAATTTTCAGGCACAATTATTAATGAAGGTATTTTCATTAAAATAGAGAATAAGGAACAACTAGACAATGAAACAAGCATATTTTTCATTTGATACATTCATAAAATAGCAACCAGTAGCTGAGAACACAGATCTGTTTGAAAGCAGATTCTGAATACTATAGGTGAAAATGGTCTAAGTGCTGAGGTTCAGTTCTTAAATGCCATCAGTATGTCATAAAAAATATATCCTTTGAGAGGCAAGGGAAATGAACTAGCCAGTAAAGTACTTGTGTACAAGCATGAGAACTTGACCTTAATCGCTAGGAACAGCATAAAACAAAATCCAGGCATGGTGGCATACAATTGTAAACCCAGAGCTGGGGAGAGTAAGACAGACAGGTTGCTGCCATTCACCACTCAGTGCAGCTGACACATCAAGTTCCAAAAAGAGTGAGAAATCCTGTTGCAAAACACAAAATGGACAGTGCCTAATGAATGTCATCCAGTGCTGACCTGCTGCCTGCAAATTCACACATACACTTGCCTGTACATGCACCTGTGCACATATGTCCCAATATACATACAAATATGCACAAAGTAAAGCATTATTTGAAGTCATTATGAGACTAAACACTATAACATTTCTAAAAGCAAATAAAAAGGAGGTTATTTTCTCTGCTAATTTTTCCTTTGACGATTTTCAGCTGATAATTGGATTTCTACTAACCATGGAACACAGTAATAACACCAAAGTGACTGAATTTATTCTCCTGGGATTTGCTGGTCAACACGAGTTTTGGCACATCCTCTTTGTGGTATTCCTAGTGATTTATGCAGCCACCTTAGTGGGCAACATTGGCATGATCCTGCTCATCAAACTTCACTCATCTCTGCACACTCCCATGTACTTTTTCCTGCAGCACTTGGCTTTTGTTGACCTCTGTTATTCCTCCGCCATCACTCCCAAGACATTGCAGAATTTTGTGAGCACAAAACCATCCATCTCCTTCACTGGATGCATAGTTCAGTTACTGGTCTATGGTACCTTTGTAACTAGTGACTGCTTCATCCTGGCTGCTATGGCTGTGGACCGCTATGTGGCCATCTGCTACCCACTCCGCTATCCTGTTATTATGTCCCAGAGACTCTGCATTCTACTGCTTCTTGGTTCATACACTATGGGCTGCCTAAATGCCTCTGTAAATACAATTTTTACTTTCTTATCAGACTATTGTAAATCTAATGCCATTAATCACTTTTTCTGTGATGTACCACCAATTCTTGCCCTATCTTGCTCCAGTATTGACCTCAATATCATGGTATTGACAATCTTTGTGGGATTTAATTTGACATTCACTGTGTCTGTTGTCATTTTCTCTTACATATTTATCTTGGCAGCCATCCTAAGGATGTCTTCTGCTGCAGGAAGGAGAAAAGCCTTCTCCACATGTGCATCACACATGACTGCTGTCACTATATTCTATGGAACACTCTCATATATGTATGTACTTCATGGGACCAACAGATCTCAAGAGCAGGAAAAGATAGCTTCTGTGTTCTATGGCATTATGATTCCCATGTTCAATCCCCTCATCTACAGCCTAAGAAACCAGGATGTAATAGAAGCCCTGAGGCACATAAGAAACAAATGTTTCTAGTGAAAAACTTAGTCTCCATAACAACATGGTTCAACAGGCAAAGCAACAGGGCTTTATGGTCAGTCAGTATGGGAAGATATGGCAAATATTCACATCATACAGAGACTACTTAATTGTCAATGACATCTGAAGGACTACAAATAAAACAAATTATCAAATAAATAAGCTTGTTTCTTTAGTCCTGAGAAGTAAATACAAGATCTTTCATATTTTAATTAAGTACTCTACTAGTGAGTTTCATCCAAGTATCTGAATAAAGTATTAATGCTTTGTACATTTTAAGAGGCTCTTTTGAAGTAGTATTCATAAAAAATAAAATTACATCATTTCTCTCAATCTTATAAGAGTTAATGGAATCATATACATTGTATACAAGAATGATAATATCATTTTTTATAATTAATTTTTTATTAATTATAATAATAAGGGTCTAGAATAATGGTAAACACCTTTATTCCCAGCAATTATGAGCACAAGCAATATAGGCAATAAGTTAAACAGTAAGGGACAGTTACCAAAGAAGACTGAGTTCACCACCTTTCCCAAAGCCAGGAATATAACATAAAAATAATAAATGACTAAAAAGTACTAGAGGCTATTAAAAAGGTACAAAAATTATTATCCTGTGTAAATATAGATACACATTTAATATATTAGAAAATAAATATTAATCTGTTTTAAACATATGATAAGCATTAATATTCTTCTATAAAAAGTTTCTCATTTTCAATTGGATTCATAGCTCAAAATGCATGGTTTATATGATCATTTCCTATTTAAAATACTTTAAAATCTCTTTAGGAAGCATAAAGAGTCCTAGATAATGGTTGTCATGAAACTTTAAGTTTCAAAATGTTGTGAAAGGTAAGACCATCTTTATATCAAAAGAGGTTACAAAGATTTCTCTCTAGTCTTGCTTCTTGTCTAGTTCTATCTAGGAGGTATGAATGGGGAAGTGTCACTTAGTCATGGACTTTTGTCTTCTGGGATTTAGGGTCCAATATGATACTCACTGTGTCTTTTTCATTGTAGATTTGGTTTTTTTCATTTTTATTTTTTGTCACCTACATGACATCCATGGTGAGTAACAATGGAACAACCCTCACCATCAACACAGATTATAGACTTCAGATTCTCATGCACTTTTTACAACATCTGGCTTTTGTTAATATCTGTTACACACCTGACATTACTCCCACAACACTGTAAAGGTTTGTGGTAGAAGGCATTTTGTAATGCAATTGGTGGTATAGAATACATTTTCAGCCAGTGACTATTACCTCCTGGAATGTCTGGCAGCAGACTATTATGTGACCATTTATAATCCATTTTACTAGCCCACAGTCATGTCCCTAAAAAGTTTATATCCAGATAGTAGTCAATTGCTACTTCAATGGCCTGTGAATTTCTCTGTACATACCATCCTTACATTTTTTAGTCATACTGTAAGTCTTTATCAATATCTTTCTTTGTGAACTTCCTCCAGTTCTTAGTGAACTTTTATGCTCCAGCTTTAAAACCAGCCTCAAGTCTTCTTGTTATCTATGAAATTTGATTTGACATTCACTGTGTTGATCATTACTTTCTTTAAATATATATCATGACCAGCATTCTAAAGTTGTTCTGTACTGTAGGAAAGAAAAAAACCTTCTCAACATGAGATTTTTACTTGATAGTATTTTATGGAACCCCAGTTAAAAGTACTTACTTATGAGGATTTGAGAGTGACTTTCATATTATATGGCATTGTGATTCCTGTGTTGAAACCTCCAAGCTACTACATAAAAAGAGATAAGATAAAAACATGCTATAAAAAGCCATAGGGAAAATATCCCTTTGGATTGGATACACATCAATAAAATTTTTATATCTGTAATTGTTCAATTATAATTCATAATTACGAAATGTAAAACACTGAGCTTTTAAATGATGACTGACCTCATTAATATACCAGATATTATAAAGTAGAACTATTGTATGACCTCTTATGCAATTCATTTTTCTTATAATAGAGTTTCTGACCTGTATCTTGTACTACTCTATAGAAGAACCTTGTGAAGAGTATTATGGATATCACCATGCAACATGCATTTGTAAGCTTCAGAAAACTATTTCAAATATACTGTGGCTATAACCTATTCTTCAAACCACAATGCCTTGTCTAGTGTTACCTACCTTTTTCTGAACAGAAACAGAGAAAGAGTGAATTGAGGATGAGGTAAGGAATAAAAGGAAAGGAAGGAAGAGAAACTTCAGTCAAGATACAAAATAAATAAATAAATTTAATTAATAACAAATTAAAATAATTTTTAAATGTTCTTAGTATCTACTGGAATTCCACTCATTTCACAAATGATTACATATTTATCAAACTCCAATGCAAAATCTGACCTCTGACATACACTTCATGAATGGCAATATTGTGGATAAACTGACAGCTGTTAAAACTCTAATCAATTATGCTCATCGTACCATTGATTTATTTATGAAAAACACTTAAGTTCAATCTCTCTTAAGACAAGAGACCCATCAGTTTATTCTTATCTATACTAATTGTCATGAATTTATGAGATGTTAATTAAGCAGTTTTTAAACAGTGAACAAAGAATGCACAAAGACAGCATAGATGACTCCATTAAGTGCAAAAGTATACTTCTAGCAACCCAATGCAGCACTGTCCTCCTGGAAGCCCATGTTTTCTAAGGACTGGTTGATAAATCCAACATCTGCTTCTTATATAAAAAAGGTTTAAGTCACCAAGCAGATTTCATATAAGTAAGGATAAGAAAGAGCTAACCGTATAAAATATAAACTTATTCTTAAGCAAAGAGATATTGCAACATTAACCAAACAGTTTGCAGTAGAAATGACATGGAGAAAGGAATGCTATGCATAATGGCAGTCTATTACCTTTTTATAAGTGTCTTTGTTGCCATGGCAAAATATATGCAATTTATTTTTTAAAAGGAAATAAAGAACTGTGATTACACAAAAAAGGTAATGTGGATACAAGTAAGCTGTTTTTCATCCATTTTTGGTCAGAGTTAGGGTAGTAGGTATCTTATTTTTTATTCCTGTAAACAGTACAGCTCCAGTGGAAAGGTACCCGGGCAGCCATCTGGAAGCCAATGAATACCACAAAGTCACACTGCACAACAAACCTCACACAATAAATTTATTGAGAGGGAGAAAATTCAGGAGGGAACTATCTCTGCTCAGGTGAGAAACAACAGCAAACTGAACAGAATACAGAGCTTTTAGAGAGTTTCCTGGGAAGGGGTGGAACTTTTCAGGATGAAGCTTTCCAGGGTGAAGATTGGTAGAATTTCATGTCCAGAGATTAAGTTTTTTGCTCTGCTGGTTGTGGGGGCAGTGTCCAGCAGTTGGGGAAGTTAGAGCATTCTGTGGGTGGAGTCTGGCAGTGAGAGGTCCTGACACTCGTGTTGCTCAAGGGGCTTTACATTCTCTAAACAATAAGGCTACAGAAAAGAGGGTGGTGTTATCATTAGACTACTTCCTGCTGAATCAGGGTGACCAAGTCTTTTGAGTAAACTTGATCTTCACCATCAGGGTATAATTGGGAGTTGCTGGTCTGTGGCTCTGTAACAGAGGTTGGTAATTCTGTAATAACAACTGATTAGATATCTTTTCAATATGTTGTTGAAAAAAAAGTTAAACAAGGAGTTTACAAGGCAGGATGCAACTAGTGGGATTAAGAAAAGCAGGAGAAAGGAGGTTAAGAAAGATAGTATCCAATTCCAGATTAGACTGTCAATGAGCCGATAGCCAGAGGCATTGAGCTGTTTCTTATGTTTCTGGAAATACATATGGAGATGTAAGACCTTGTCTTTTACTATACCTCACACTGGTTGATACAGAAGCAACATTCCTCTCCATGGAAGAGACAATAGACCACCTCTTTCTGCTTTTAGTAAATCTAATCCTCAATAATTTTGTAATACTTTTGTACACCCATGAGTCTATTTGGCCCTGGAGGATAAGGATGGTCTGAGCTACCTGTTGGAAATGCTGGATGAACTAAGAGGAAAACCGCTGGTAAAGAGCTAGGGAAGTACAGCTCTGATAGAAAAATATCCTGGCAGCTAGAAGTCAATACCTACATACAGCTCAGAAGAGAAGGGTACCCTGGCACACCTGTGTGGCTTTCATAGTAAATGTAAACAAATTAGGGAGCTCCATACTGACAATTTCCCAGTAGAAAGGGAGAGACCAGTGGCTAGAACAAATAGAGGAGAAGACAATTGGAGAAATGCAAGTATCTTAGTGAGTAGACTTGCAGATGAGGTGAGGCCCTGAAGGGCATTGCAGGGAGCATGCCTACATGGTGAGCAGCCCAACAGACATAGAAGGTTATTGCTTAGAAGATAGAGATAAACTTGATATGCAGACTATATT
The DNA here is from genome assembly GCA_004025045.1 of Sigmodon hispidus. Lineage (NCBI taxonomy): Eukaryota > Metazoa > Chordata > Mammalia > Rodentia > Cricetidae > Sigmodon > Sigmodon hispidus. The sequence continues at coordinate 57,685 of PVIH01013547.1, forward strand.
GACTCCCTGTGAGAGTCCTTACCCTCTCTGAGAAGTGGATGAGGGGTAGTGTGGGAAGAAGCTGGGGGCTATTAGGAGGAGGGGAGGGAAGGGGAACTGTGGTTGTTATGTAAATTTAAAAAAAAAACTTTTAAATAAAAAAATAAAACTTAAAAAAAAAGGTCAGCACAACAAAGAAGGAGAATTACAGACCAATTTCCCTCATGAATATTGATGCGAAAATTCTCAACAAAATTTTGGCTAACCGTTTACAACAATGCATAAAAGATATCATCCACCATGACCAAGTAGGCTTCATCCCAGAAATGCAGGGCTGGTTCAACATACGAAAAACTGTAAATGTTATCCATCATATAAACGAACT
>PVIH01013548.1:0-57945 GCA_004025045.1 Sigmodon hispidus
GCTGAGGCCTGCGGAACCCTCCTCACCTCTGGTCAGGGTTCGAATCCACCCCTCAGAGACCCCTGCAGTTGGTTTGCTCAGTTCACTCAGTTCGGGGTCGCAGTAGGGATCCTTGCAGATACCCTCAGCAGCAGCAGGAGCTGTGGGTGTGGCCAGGTGCAGAGTTCAGCTGCCCCCTGCTCCAGAGTGTGCTGGGACGTCCTGGCTATCCTAGAACTTTCTTTGTAGACAAGGCTAGCTTCTGACTCACAGAGATCCACCTGCCTCTGCTTCCCTAGTGCTGGATTTAAAGATGTGCACCACCATGTCTGGGTAATAGTCAGTATATTTCTAAACAAACATAAAATTCAGAAAAGCAAAAACATTCTATAAATTTAAATATTAACTTTACAGAAGATGGCTGTATCCTCACCTCTTCTTTTATTGATCAGTTATTTGGGTTCAAGAAAGTTCAGCCTTGTATCTAGATAGATATTTAAAGGGAGGACAATGATCTTATCAGCTTTCTAAAGCATTTGATTATGTTTAAATTTTTTTTGATTTTGTATGAATGTCACATATACATGTCCCTGTTGAACTGTGGAAGTTAGAAGACAACTTTCAGGAGTCATGGGCATCCCAGGAATTGAACTCAGGTCCCTTTACCTGCTGAGCCTTATCCTGGCCCTTAATAGTTTCTCTACATGGCAGTGAGTTTCTTCCTTGACCTTGCACCCAATCTGACAAGTGACTGGAATGGCCAAGGTGATAGCCATTCTGTTCTGACTCCACTTTGCGTTTGCCTAGATAGTTCTCAGCCCCCACCAACAGTCGCATCTGCCTTGGCAACATATTTGAGATTTTCACGGCCTTGGCCATGGTCTAGATGTACTAAACAAAATAACTGTCGAGTGCTGCTGAAAATAACTACTATACTCTGCCAGGAATAAGTGTTTCAAGGACACATGACCCTCATCTAACTCTAATGTATATTTGTGGGTTTTGCCATTTAAAATGCTGTATCCCTGAACTTAGGTACCAAGTTTTTTGGAGGCTCAAGTCTGCTCTTGGTCTGGAAACCAGTGAAAAGGACTTAAAACTTACCTTTGGCTTCATCAGTGTGGTTTCCAGGAGCTATGCCACATAGACCATTAGTTTTCCTTTAAAATCATTTGCACATGGAAGCTAAAAGTATATGGGTGATTTTTTCCTTTTCTGTTTCTCTCATGTGCTGTGAATAATTTTTAAAAACTCATTCATTATATTGTAATGATAAACAATGGTCATTTGGAAACAACTAACTCACACATTTATGCAAATCTTCCAAACATTGAGCTAGTTTTCACTGACATCAAAAATTTACACTGGGAGCTAAAGAGATGGTCCAGTGGTTAAGAGCATCTTCCACTCTTCCAGAGAGCCTTTAGTTTACCACAACCAGGTAGGACTGCTCACAACTGCCTGTAGCTCCAGCTCCAGAGGGGCTGATGCCCTCTACTGGCTTCTGAGCGCGCGTGCACATACACACACACACACCCCAAGAAAACCTTTTGAAAATTCACAGTGGTTATTTCATCACTAATTTCAGAAATGCCTGTAAATACAAGAAGCTGGAAAGCTCATAGTGGCCGATACAAGTTTTTCAAAATTCTGGTTGTTTTATTATTGTTGTTGTTGTTGTTGTTGCTGCTGCTGTGCTTGAGCACTCCAAGTTGGCAGTGAATACTGTCAGTTGTCTTCCTTGATGTGTCAGACTGATTTTATTCACCTTTGAGAAAAATGTTGCCAAATATTCACAGTTGAGAAATGATGCTTTGCCAGTCATTCAGATAAACAGAGTCCCATGAGAATTCCCGTCATCTTTGTTGTCATGCAAAGACCCTGTGAGATTCTATCCAGAGCTAGTGACAACACACAGTGTACAGCAGACACGCTTGACCCAGAGTTTTGTTCCGATAAAAGGTGTCCCTAAGCAGAGGCAGCTGCTCCCCTCCTGTGCTGGACCCAATGACAAGGGTGTGGTACCAGTGTTTGGTGCATGCCAAGATACAAGTCATGTTCCCCAACCTTGTTTTTGCATCTGTTGAAGTATCAGTCCCCAACCCCCCAAAGGAAAGACGTCTGAGTGCTGTCATGACCAGCAGAACTGACAGAGCTGCCTGGGGGTGGGGGGAGCCTGGGACCCTGCATGGAGAATTGTCGCTTTCCATGTCTGCCACACTGGCAGAAACAAGCATGATGACATTTGTCAAACAGATGTCATACATCTGGTTTTGTTCTTTTCATCAACCAGGTGCCCACATAGAATTCTTAGGAGATGAAAAGTGATAGGTTTTTAATATGACCAAAGATTTTACCATTGTTCATCTGATAGCTTTCCAATACTATAATAAATAGCCAAGACAACTCACATCTTCCAGAGAAATTTTTTGTTTGTTTGTTTCAGCTTTGAAGTCTCAGCCTATGGACAGCTGGCTTTGTTGCATTTGGGTCTGTGGGGAGGTAACACATCACAGCACCATCAGGAGAAGAAGAGAAAAGGGGCTGGAGCCCAACCATCTCCTTCAAGGACACACCCCCAATGGCTTCCTTTTAAAGGTATCATGACTTCGCTCATGATCCAGGATGAACTTTAGAATCAGAACCTATGTGTAGATCAAAGGTCATTAGTCTCAAATGAAGGTCTAAAGAAGCAATACTTATTCTTTATTCCTTCATGCTGCAGCTGCCTTTTAGGAGCGGAAAGGAATGGGTTTGATCTAGCCAGGGAACCCAAATAAAATGGGCTGCATTTAGCCCCCCACCCCAAGGTATAGGTGGAGACTAGGCCAGAAGACGGACACCATCCAGTAAAGACATTTAGCAGCTCTGTCTTTGGCTCACCAGGATTGTCTAGAAAGTGCCATTTGCCACCGTCTACTGCAAGGGAAGGCAGGCAATCTCTGCCCAGGTAACGAAGATACTGGGGAAGCTGCCCAAGGCTGTGTGTATGAGCTGTTACTAACTGTGAACTGAGCAGTACAAGGCTTGCTGTCTTCCTGGGACATAATCAGTGCAGAAACAAAACCTGACAGCTACCTTCAAAACAGATCTGGTAACACAATATTGTATTGGACAGGGTTCTCTTGAGGAGCAGAGCCAATAGAATGAATATATATTACAGTGGAATTTCTTAGATTGGCTTACACACATGGTCCGGATCATGTCGGAGAAGGTTAAGAATTCAGTAGCTGCTCAGCTCACTAGGCTGATGCCTAGGCAGTCCCAGTCTGTCACTGAGGCCTGGAGGACTTTGAGAAGGCTTCCAATTTTCTATCCCAGTTGGAAGCTCAAAACTGAGCTCTTCTAACATCCGTGTGTGAAACATCAGTGATGGAGCAGATGAACTTGCCAGGGCAAGCGAAGGCAAGCCATGAAAAGCAAAGCTTCCTTCTTCTGTTTCATTTTTAGGAAAAAAAATATTGTTTTATGGGAGTTTTGCTTCCATGTATGTTTGTGCATGCCTGGTGCTTGAGGAAGCCAGAAGAGGCCATTGGATTCCCTAAAACTGGGCTTGCAAATGATTGTGAGCCACCATGCCAGTGCTGGGAATCAAACCCTGGTCCCCAGCATCCAATACTTGTAGTAAGAAGTTTCTGGCCCAGCCTAGCCCCAAGGTCTGAACCTGCCTGCTGCTACTTAGCTCAAATATTTACACAAAGTTTTATATTAATTACAAACTATTTGATCTATGGCTCAAGCATATTGCTAGCTGGCTCTTGCATCTTAACTCAACCCATTTCTACTAACCTATGTCTTGCCACATGGCTTACTTGTACTTCTACATCTTGCTTTCTTGGTAACAGCTTGCAGCATCTCCGTGTGACTCTGCCCTTCTTCCCTTTTATCTATGCTTGGATTTCCTGCCTGCCTATAAGCTGCTTTGCCATAGGCCAAAACAGTTCCTTTGTTTTCCGATGGTAATTAACAGCATACAGGAAGACATCCCACATCAAGTGCTCTTAACCACTGAGCCACCCTCCAGCCAGCCTCCCTTCTATGTCCTTAATGGACACCAGAAGGTACCACCCACATTTATGTGTATTTACTCTTCAAATAATCTGATGAGGAAAATTTATCATAATAGTGCTTACTGGCTGGCTTGCTGGTTGATTCCAGCTCCAGTCAAGTTGGCAATCAAGATTAGCCAAGGTGCACATAAAGACATACAGTGTTCTAAAAAAATAAATAAATAAAATTAAAAAAAATGACAGTGCTGGGTGACAGTGGGGAGGGGTTTCTGGAGGGGAGAGCTGAGGAGCCTTGTAGATAGGATGCTGGCGTTCACCCTGGCTTCTGACTCAGGGGAAAGCAGTGCAGACCTGGGGTCATTGTGTACTTCTTACTCTCCAGGACCTCATGGTCCTGGCAACAGGCCAGCTTCCTTGCTCAGGCCTTCAGCTGGGTAAGCAGTTGTCAGTCACACTTGGGAGCGCTCTCTCGCAGCCCAAGTTTATCCATACAGCAATGTTGATGCCCTTCAACCAAAGCCGCAGAGACCCTGTGTTGAGCAAGGCTGACCATTCTGTAAATGACTGTTAGAGCCTGTGGTCCAGCTTGACCCCGGAAGCAGTAACAGCAGTCAGCAGCCCTCATGCACCCTCCCAAGTAGATGAGTGGAGGAGGAGCTGAGAGATGGAAGAGAACATATTGGAGAAGACTAGTTAGGTTTCTTCTACCAAATGAAAACAAAATCAGTCACTACTCAGACAGGAAAGGTGAGGGTGAGATCTTTCCCTCAGCTTCTGGAAATCCTCGACTGGAGCCTGGGGTCAGAGGACTTCCTCATGGAGCTAGCAGAGCTGGTCAGAGGAAAGTGCCAAAAGAGGACTCTGCCTTAAGGCCCTTGGTGCATCTGCCACGTGGAGCTTCCTTCTCTCTCCTTGGGGCGCAGTACAGCAGCTGAGGTTAAGGCTCTCCTGGTAAAACCTGGTGGGGGTCCATAGATGTTCCTTAAAATCTTTGTAATAGAGAAAGATGGCAAAAAGATGACAAAGAGGAGCAAGAGTAACTTTTTAAAGAATGTTCTCTGGCCTTGATACAGGAAGTGGTAGGGAAGAGTCCAATCACCAACAGTGGTAACCCTGATCTATAGTTCTGTGGGGTCGGACCTCACCACAGCCCAAGGCACCCCAGAGGATGGATATATATGTATACTGTCGTGTTACTGGTAATTGAGCCCAAGGCCTCACATCCCACACATGCTAGACAAGTGCTCTGCCACTGAGCTACATCCCTGGCTCCCCCAAAGGATGCAGAAAGATGCTCTCAGGTCTCTCCTCAGTTGTCCTAATTTCCTCTGGTAACAACGAAGGACAAACAGGAGGTCAAGGAATGGATGGTTCCCTGGGGAGGACCCATCCTTGGGATACAAGAGATATAGAAGCTCTCAGTTGAATCCCTGGGGAGGATCTGGCCTTGGGACACAGAGATACGAAAGTTCTCAGTCAGCTCAGGCTGCTGTATCAAAATGCTGCAGACTCTGTGGCAATCTATTATATACATTGTATACAATAGCCATGTATGCAACAGCAATGTATATAACAGTAATGTATACAACAACAGTGTATACATTGCTACTGTGTACAACAGCAGTGTATTTCTCCCCATCTGGAGGCTAGAGAAGGCTAAAGTCAATTGTTGGTATTCAGTGCTTGGCAAGCGTTCATTTTCGGGTCCATAAATGTGTCTTTTTTGCCATGTCCTCAGGTATAGAAGGCAGCAAGGGAGTTCAGTGCAGCCCGCTCATTCAGGTACTCACCCTCTTCATGAGGAATGCACTCTATCTCTTCCCACTTCACTTCCCACCACCACTTTTATGGGGTTTTTAACATTCCAGTGTGAAGAGTGAAAACACAGTCTGCAGCAAAAGGTATGTCTGTGATATCCACAGTGGTCTCTCAGAGACACTGTCCCAGTTCCAGAAACATCTCTGTTGGGAGAGAGAGGACAGATAAGTGGAGGACATATAGAGGCTGCCAGACCTCGTGTCAGCCTAGAGTCTGCCTGGGTGGCAGGCCATCTTTGGAAATGTGGAGGAGGGATATATTAGAAGGACTAGACTTGTGGGAGACCTTAATGGCGTACTCCCCTTGTTGCTGACCACCACTATAAGTGACATTGGGCAGGCCCTGGGGACACAGGACAGGGACAGCTAGCTATACAGTTGGTGCACTCTGGGTGTGAAGAGCCTCCCTTATCACTGTTGTATTTGAGCGCCCTCTAGTGGACTTTTGTCACTTTGCTGCAAGGACTGTCAGGGCTGGACACTGAGCTACTGAGGCCATGGCCTTTCCAGCAGAGACAGAGGCTGACTGGGCTGTAGAGATGGAGTGTGGAAAGGTCAGATGCCAACTTCTCCATGGCTAAAGCACCATTGCTGAAGAGTTAGTTAACTATGTGTAAATGCCTTGTCAGCAGAATAGTAAGCCACATGTCTTAAAATACTGTGTGAGCATGCCAAAAATAAAAATATGCCAATCACACATATTCTTACCATCCAGAATTTAAACCAGTGAAGTCTACTTATTTATCATTAATTATATAAGTGTAGAAAATAATACCCTGAGAAATACCACTCAACACCAGCTTAAATGGCTAAGAATTAAAAAGCCACATAAGTCAGACATGGTGTCAGACTCATGAAACTTGAGCACTGGGAGAAGAGAGCATCGTTAGCATTCAAACCCACTTCCTGGAGTCTTGGCCAATAGGTGAGAAATACCTTGGCCCGCCCAGCATCCTGACGTCATCCTACGTAAAGCCCGATTTAAGAGGTAGTGCACACATCTCCTCTGTCTTTTTCCCGTTTTTCTTTTTTCTTCTCCTTCTTTCAGCCCCTATTGTTTTCCCTTTCTTTCCTGTTCCCTCCCCTTATAATATATAATAAATATATAACAATAGTAAATTCTGCAAGGAAGTCTTTCCTGTGGCTCCCACGCACCTTGACTGCTGCCCACCGTGTCTGCATGGTGCTTCTGTCTCTCACCCACCATGGCTTCCACACTCCAAGGTATCTCTCCTGCCATATTACAACAAACACATGGGAGTTTAAGGTCATTCTCAGCTACACGGTAAGTTTGAGGCCAACCAGGGATACAGGAGATCCAGTCTTAAAACCCCAGTAAATAAACAAGTGATGTACATACACAGCTAGGAGCAGGGCCATATATCCATAGTTCTGGCACTTGGTGGTTGAGGCTTGAGTTCAGGGGTTCAAGACCATCCTGGGCAACAACACAGCCTAACTTAAAAACAGACAAAGAGAAGACCTCATGTCCTGCTGGGCCCATGCCGCGGGCACTGTGAATTAGAGCCGGAGTTACTGCTTCAATGTTACATGGCACAACCTCTTTGGAAATCAGGCTTCCATCTCTTTCAAGAACAAAGTTAATCATGTGACCCAGGCACATATATGTGAGAAATGAAAAAAACCTGCACACTTATGTTCCTTTAGCCTGTGTTTACTGCTGTGAAGAGACACCATGACAACCCTTATAAAGAAAGGCATTTCAATGGGGCTGGCTTACAGTTCAGAGGTTCAATCCATTGTCATGGCAGGAAACATGGTGACATACGGACAGGCATGATGCTGGAGAAAGAGCTGAGAGGTCTACATCAGGATCTTAAGGCACCAGGAAGAGAGAGACGCTAGACCTGGCTTGAGCTTCTGAACTCTCAAAGCCCACCCAGTTTTGTACTTTCTCCAAAGGCCACACCTACTGATTCTTTCAACTAGAATCACTCCCTAAGCTTTCAATACATGCATGAGCCTATGGGGCCATTCTTATTCAAACCAGCAGCCGTAAAAAGGAAACCACTTGAATAGAAAAAACAAAACAAACAAACAAACAACAAACAAAAAACAAGGTCTGTTCCTGAGCTGGAATATTGTTCAGTGGTGTATCATGCTGCAAGAGGAATGTGCCCTTGACAAAGTCTACCGAGGTGAGGAAATCAATCATAGTGGCCCCATTCTAGGACTCCATTGCCATCAAATGTCCAGGACAGGGGAATCAGGAAAGACAAGGAATGACAGCTATGACTGCAGAGTTACTTTGGTAACAGCTATGAAGATGCTAGAATCACCAAGCCACATATTCTAAACAGCGAACTGTGTGCAGAATAATTAGAACACAGCAAAGCGAGGCCGTCTATTGATTTGGTTTTTTTTTTTTTTTTTTTGTGGTCTGCTTTTGTTGATTTGATCTTTGGCCTATTGAGACAAAGTCTCATTCTGTACCCAAGCTAACTTCAAATTTGTAATCCTCCTGTCTCATCCTGGAAATGGAAGTCGGGTCTTCTAGAAGAGCCCTTTTAAACCATCTTTTCAGCTCCATCCTCAAATACATCTTTTACAAACCACTTTTCCAGCATCTTTTGGGCAGAGGGCAATTTAGGGCTCTCTTGTCCCGCATATATCTTGAACTTGTTTGTCCTTCTCCCCCGACCACCTCCACCTACCCTTTGGTAATGAGGCTTGAATTCAGGACCTGACATATACCAGGTAAATGTTTAGACCACTGTGCATTCTCTCCAACCCTCTTCTAGTACTTCCACATCAAATAAATAAGTAAATACTACTGGAATGTGGAAGTCCAGTTTACACTCTCCCCTGGTTTGATTCCTTCCTCCCTCACCACAGCAGCCTTGATCTTGAACCCATCTGTGGTGGGAATGGTCATTCTGTGAAAATCATTCTATAAATAAAGAAACTGTTTTGGCCTGTGTTGAGCACTGTATAAGAAGTAGGCAGGGAAATTGAGGTTCAGGGAGGGAATTGTGGAGTCAGACAGACTCCATTCAGCTACCAAAGAAGAAACATGTAAAGGACCCAGGTGAGCCACTGTTGTAGTAGGCTTTTCGGCCCGTTTGGGCTGGAGGTTGGGAACTTGGCCCGCAGCAGCTTTTGTCTCTCAAAGAAATGGATTAGACACTTATATTTACTTTATATTGTTTGGTCTATGTTTTATGTATATTATTAGCTAGCTCTTTTATCTTAAGTTAACTTAATTTTTGTAATTTATTAATTTATTTGCTACATGGCCTAGCCCGCGGCTCACTTGTATTTTTTACATGTCTCTTGTTTGGGGTTTGGATGGAGACTGATTCTACCCTCCTTCTACCTGCCTGTCTTTTGATCTTTTATCTATTTTTATGGCACTCTACATAGGCCAAACCGGTTTTTTATTTACAGCATATAGAGAACATTTTACCACACTTTTTTTTTTTGTTTAATTAAAAAGAAAGGTTTTAATTTTTATATAGTAAAATTATATTAGAATAGCTTTTAAGTAGGAATTATAGTTATAATATTTAGTTTATTTGTATTTATAAAATTAAAGAGAACATTTTATTATTTATTTTATTATTGTGAGTCTAAAGTTTTATATTTAATATATTTTTTAAACTAAAAAACTATATTTACAATTATTAAATTTTTAATTATATTAAAGATTATAAAAGGATATAATATTATCTAGATAAATAGGAAGTGTAAGGAACTTTTAAAGTTTAGAAAATGACAGAGATGACACTTGTCTGTTTGGACAGTTATTTAAAGTTTTTTTATAATGTTGGGGCACTATTTATAGTCTTTATGACTAAGTTTTTGGTATATTTTTTAGTGATGTAGGAAATTTGTCATAGTTTATTTGTTGTTTTGTTGTGTGTTTTGAACGATGTCTGGCAATTTTTTTTTTGTAAAGCAGGAATTTGAAGGACTATTTTGGCTTGTTTTGTCAAAGTTTGGAGGTTATTTTTTATGGAACTTGTATGTTTAGTTTATATAGTATATTATTAAGTAGTTAATATTAGAACAGTTTTTTTGTGGCTATGTTTATTATTTTGTGAAATATATTGGTGTTGTCAGGAGCAGACTTGTTTTATTGTCTAGAAAAGTTTAAGTTTTTAAAATAATTTAAATGTCATATTTTGTATGTCTTTGAAGTGTTTGAAGATTATTTATTTAATTGAAATATATTTTTGTATATTTATAAAACTTAATTAACATGACTATAGTTTGGTTATTATAGATGATTATTAATTTGTATTTTTAATTATATATTATAATTTTAAATGAGTTATATCAGTATTATATTTTAATTAAGAGTAGATAAATATATATGGCCAGATAGATTAATGAAAATGGGTTGAATTAAAATGAAAGAGCTATCTAGCAATGTGCCCGAGACATAGGACAAACAGGATGAAATTAATATAAGTATTTGAATCATTTTGGGGAGGGGCAAGCAGCTGCAGGCTGGTCAAACCTCTGGCCTGTATGAGGTCAGAAACCTCGTACAACACCAGTCTTTGCAGTTTGTACTTCGGGACTGTTCCAGAAGGTTCTGAGAATCTGTCTTGTATTTCTTTGTTAGCCACCAGGTGATTTCTTTCAGGCTGTGGTGTTACTATAGCATATGAGCTAACCCAAGCACAGAAAGGTCAAAACTTATTCATTCCAGGTTTCAAAACTGAGTTAAGTCCAGTTATCCTACTAAATGCTATTAGGTTCTAAGTTCACATTTTCATTTCCTGTTTCTTTACAAGCCTCTTTGGGTAAGCCTCACAGATAATTTCATTAATCTGTTTCTAAGAAGATACCTCCTGGATGACATTGACAGTGGATGGGTGCCCCACAGAAATCTATAAGTCTCATGTTTTCCAGGAGATGCTTTCATAGTCCCTACATAATTGCTAAATTCCTTTTCTCAGAGGTAAAGTATTAAAATCTGGAACTATGCAAAAAAGAAGACCTAGATTTTTCACAGAGAACGCAATCACTTTTCACCTTGGAGGCCTGTGGGTGTCACTAGTTCCTCCAGGACACCTTGAACAGATGCTGCTCTGCTAGCAAAGGACAGGACCAGAGAGGGCCTGGGAGGGTCAGAGGCTCCACTGTGCTCGGAAATAGACATGGCTTAGAGATAAAAACATTTGTCACAAAATCGAAGATGAGTAGAACAGACTGATGAATTACTCTAGAGGTCTACTTCCATGCCCCCCACACACACCCTAAAGATTGTGCTGCTGAACCTCAGGACAAGCAGCTGTGTTCACTGGCTCCTCCTGAGTGAGTCCCAGTGTTTCTGAGACACTTGTAGACTGCTATTCCCTAAGCACAGCAGCCGCTTCATCTCCATTATGGCTACTCATAATCTGCCACAGAAGGAGGGGATAGGAAGTCCTTGGACTGTGATCTGAGACCTCAGTCACCTCCCTCTATCCTACTCTGTCACTGGCATATAATTCTGTCCAGTGTGCATGTGACCTGCTGGTCTCAGAAGATGCTAGAGTATATAGAGAATGGAAAGTTGACCGGAAAGGGACCACTCCGTCTATGTAGCCATGGAGAATTCGGTGTCTATAAAGTGAGACTTAGCAGCCATGTGGCCACCTTGGGGTCCCCCACATTCCTATAACTAGCTCCTCACTTATGCTCCCTAAAGCCAATGAACTCAGTGGCTCAAAAGTTGTATTTGGGTGGGGTTGTGCTCTGGTCTGTTTTGGGGTCCTGGATTGTTAGAGTTTTTGCCAATTTGAGTCATCTGGGGAAAGGGAACCCCAATTGAGAAAATACCTCCACCAGACTGACCTGTGGGCATGTCTACAGGGCATTTTCTTGATTGTCATTTTTTGTTTTTGTTTTTGCTTTTGTTTTGTGGGAGGTCCAGCCCACTGTGGACCGTGCTATCTCTGGGCAGATGGTCTTGGGTTGAATAATAAATCTACAAGGAGGGGCTGGAGAGATGGCTCAGCGGTTAAGAGCACCCTCTGCTCTTCCAGAGGACCCGGGTTCAATTCCCAGCACCCACATGGCAGCTAACAACTGTCTGTAGTTCCAGTTCCAGACAAACACCAAGGCAAATAAATAAATAAATGAATAAAGTTGTTTTTTTAAAAAAATAAATCTACAAGGAGTCTGCCAGTCAATAACATTTCTCTATGGCTTCTGCTCCAGCTCCTGCCTCCAGGTTCCTGCCCTGACTTCCCTTCATGGTGGTCTGAAATAATGCCTTTCCTCAATGAGTTTTGAGTCATGGTTTTTGTTTTGTTTTGTTTTTTAATCACAGTAACAGAAAAGCAAACTGTGACAATGTCCTATGTGGGGCATGTGGACATCTGATCACATTTCCCCAGGGAAACTTCACTCACCAGCCACCACAAAGTATATATATATACATATATATATATATATATGTATATATATATATACACACACACACACACACATATATATATATATATATATATATATATATATGACTAGCCCTAGCCTTCAGCATGAGGCTACTGATTGGCTGATGTTGACCTGGGAATTATTGGACATCTGCCTGTCATGGTGAGAGGTAACTGACCTTTAGGGAACTCTCAAGTCTCCTCCAGGAGATTTGAGAATTGGTGTCTGCACTTGGCAATGTGCTAAAGACCATGAGCCCTGAAGCACCTCTGGTTTCAGTTTCCTGTAAGCTAAAAGTCTGCTGCTCTAGGTCGGAGGCCAATACACAGCACCCTCAGGCAGTCCCTGTCCACTGTCCACAGTGTTTCTACTTGACTCAGTCTTGCTTAGTCATGTGCACACCCCACGGTTGCTTCCACATGCCAGGGAAACTGAGGGCTAGGTCTGGTTATGAGAGATCTGGTTGTCTAAAAAAGCCTGGAGGGTGTGGGGGACACTTCCCCTTGGTGGTCACTTCAGAAACTGTGATATGGTGAATGAATCTAGCAGTTAATTTTGGAAGCACAGTATGCCCAAGTTTAAAGCCTGAGACTGAAATACTGCCAAACATTTTGTGATACTATGATTCTTTTCATGTGGCCTGCAGCACATCCTCATAGAGCCAGAGTAGGTCTGCTCTGCTTCTCATACACCGAAAACACCCTCCCTTCCTTATTAATTACCCAAACACGAGCTCCACAATACCTCAGCAGCCCATCTCATCACTAGGCTGCTCAGCTAACTGTTGGTTGGAAAACATGTGCAGTGTGGATCCACAGGATAGAGGGATGGTTCTATTTCTTCTGAATATCTGAACAATGTGCAATTTAAAGCTCAGGAGTTGCTTATTGCTGTAGTTTTCTAGTCTATATTTACAGGGCACAGATGAAAGTGAGGGCAACTGAATATGTGGAAAGATAACTCGCCAGGGATAAGGCATGATTGCTCTATGCTGTCCATCTTACAGACACTGTTTTCACCATTAGTCTTTGTAGCTGTTTCTATTAGAGTTAATTTTGAAATGGAGAGAATTGATAAATGATTTTCTGTGCAGATTTCACTGTGGGTTTTGCTGCAGTCTTGCATCTTGATTCTGGCTGGTGAAGACTCCCATGGGGAACTCACCCACCTCAGTTCTGCTTGGAAGGGACCAGACCTAAAAGTATGAGTGTTCCATATGCTACCACTAGAGGGCAATAGAGGCCAATAAGTGCTTAGCTGCAGTTGGCAGAGGCCTGGGGAGGAAGTGCAGTTCACCCTCGGGTTCAGTGGGTGATTTGTGCGTTTGAAGGTGCACTTCTCCAAATAGCTTTGTCAATGGGGTGCCCTGCATTCCCACAGTCACCCCTACATATGCATGCTGGAAAGCACCATGTTAAAAGAGTTCTAGCCTCATTCATTTGAGGCTTTTATGTGTGTCTGTGCCCCTCACTGTTGATGGTGATCCGTGGCCATGTAATTTTAATCAAATCCTTTTTAGAAAGTCAAAGTCAGTATGAAGCCATCAAGACAACTCATGGCTCTTGAGTATAGCAATCCTGAAGCCTTTATCTATCTTCCCATGGGAATAGTGTACCTCTCATGAATAATGCACCCCCCCATGAATAGGGCACCCCCTTATGAAGCCCTTTAGGAGCCCCTTCACCCTTGACATTCTGCCTGCACAGCATTCCCACTGTGCAGACAAGCCAGGAGTTTATGGAGTTGGAGCCTTTTTGCAGAGAACAGTGGATGGCCATTGCTTTCCATCAAGCTGAATCACCTCAGACAGGGACACGCTCTTCTGTGAGGCTTGAACCAGCTGTCCCTGAGTTCTGTGCACTTGGCATCACAGCCTCGGGCTCTGTCCTCTACTGACCACCCTTTCTTCCCCAATGTTTGGTTAGGGTCTGTTGATGGCTCATTCTGTTAGTGCTACCCATTCTGTGAGCAGCATTCCAATAGGGCATTTGCCTTTCTCCCCATCTAAGCAGAAGGGAGAGAGAGGCATGGTCCATTTCCTCTACTGCCCTGCAGTGTCTTCCGCCAGACACAGCTTCCTACAAGCTTTGTGCAGGATCCTGTACACCCTCCAAGAAGAGATCGACATCACCCCTCCTTCTGCCGGGAGGATACACAACTAAGAAAAAACGGAAGCAGGATCTTCATAAGGTCTGCTCAGAGAGTTCGGGAAAGACAGCCAGCCCTCCTCCCCCCCCCCACCAGTTGGACCCCAATGTTGTGACATTACCCTCCTTTTCTGACTGCCTCCCTCACACCACCTACGGCAAACTCCAGGCTCTCTTGTCAAGGCTCTCACACATCTCCCATGGAGGTGAGACCAGGGTAGCCCCCCTTCCGACCCTGCTTCTCCAAAAGCCCCAGGATCCCTGTCACTGCCATTATCTTGATCATGTCTGCCAGACTTTTGACTTCTCAGACCAACTTCCCCTGGGGTGTTAAATCCTTCTGTTTCTGGTTCCGGCACAACCACTACATTTCGGGCTCTTTTCCCCATCTTCCTGCTCTAGCTCTCCTGTTTTCCCAGGCTTCCTTTCTGCAGCCCGTGGTGTCTCAACAGTGGTTACCTCTGCCTTTCAACAGAGGTTTGACCACCAGCCAGCCCACCAAGATCAAGCTTCGATGATCTGATCACATTTGCCCTCACCCATCACACCCCAGAAAGCTGGTCTCCTTGCCTGGCCTTACCTGTGCCACCTGTATAGAAGGGAGACGGGAAGTGGTCCAGACTCAGTGGCATTTCACAGACTATATTTACAGGTTCTTGCACTATGTTATGATCTGAATGCTTGGCAGTGAGCTTCTGCTGGGTTTGGGATGCTCCCCGGGGCCATCTCAGATGGTAACAGTCATAAATAGCACTTCCTCTGCATCCTCCACAACAGACAACCACAGCGGCCTCATGAAATCTGCCACCTCACCTAAAAGTGCCAAGCAAGCCTTCTGTGTGCAGGCCTCAGCATCCTTTGAGTGGCAGCTATTTGGGTGAATGGATTCCATGCTCTCCCTTATAGAGAGTTCCCAGCCAGAGCTCCCCTGCCCCCAAGGCATCTGCTTCTAAATCAAGACGGAAAAGTTAATTGTTTTATTGGACTGAGAAGAAAAGAGCAGTGAAGCAGCCGGCAGGAAGGGTTTGAAGCTACTGTTTGCTAATTTATTTTAAAACTAGTTTTAATTTGGTATTGACTGCCCTGTCCCAGGCTCTGGGGGACATCTGTCTGGGCTCTCTAAAGCTGTTGATGTAGAGGCAGCAGGTTCCTTTGGTTTGAAACTAATTTGTCTTTGAAAGGACGCTCTCAGCAGGATACTCAAGAAGTTTCTAACAAAAGATTTTTGAAAGGCTGGGAGGGTCTTTCCACCTCTAAATGGAAGGGCTGCTGGGGTGAGGATGGGTGGCCTCTTATTCTTCTTGGAGTGGAGACTGGTCCCATTTCTAGGAAGCATCTTTCTTCCTAGACCCGGGATGGGGAATCCCCTGGTTATCTCCCAGTCTTTGATGGGATTATGGTGTCCCAGGTACATAGCCCATCCTTTGATGGGATTAAAGCAGTTTGGAAAGGATTCATTTCACTTTAGGAGTCCCAGCCTTCCCAGCCCAGCAGACATTCCTGTCATTGTTTAGGGACAAACATTCTTCTGGAATAATCTTCTTCCAGCCTCTGCAGCTCTTCTTTTCAGGGAACATGTCCACAAGCCTCCAGTTCTCTGCCTTGATTGCACCATCTCCAGAGAGAGTGGACCCACTTATGTGGTCATTGGTCTTCCTCTAGATATAGGGACAGATCTAATTGATGTAAAGTAGTATATCACCAGAGATTTTAGGGCAAAGCCTGGGCTTTGGAGTTCCACAAAGTGAAGCTGATCCAGGCACCCCAATACAATAAAGAAACTAATCGGGGAGAAGTGGAGAAAAAAAATTATTCACTGTGGCCAGATAAGGGGCCCAGTGATCTTAAGTCTATCTTTGGGGTATTGAAAGAGCTCCAGGCTCAAAAATATGGGGTAGGGGTGGGGGTTGGAGACAAGAGTCAAGCTTTATTAATCAATCCCGGTCAGGGTGTGAACTGCCTGGCCACTGTCTTGTTTGTGATCTTGTTCCATGACTAGAAGAACTTCTGGCTGTTATTACTTAAAGGATCACACTCATCCTTAGGAGATGGTCACGTCTGCTGAAGGTGCAGCCATACACCGTGGACAGCTGGGCTCATCTTGGGAGAATCTGTCTTGTATGAGACTGTCCCCTCACCCGCAAACGCCCAGATCTGTAATCTAGCGTGGCCTCAGGTTCAGGACAATGGCTGACCTCCTTTTTCCAGCCTTAAAGAGGAATGAGGCCAGTTAGAGAAATGGATTTCTGTACCCCCAAATCTCAGAAACACCAAGAGTGGAAGGCCCACTGCAGATTGATGTAGCTGGGTAGGCACTATCCACTGTCCTTAGGGTACAGAGAAAGAAAATATGCTGTGCACTTATGGGATGGGTGGGACAGGATGGGATGGAGTTACCCATCCCAAGCTTATGTAGCTAGTTCTGGCAAAGCCACCAGCCACCACCTGTTTCTAGTGAGAGCCTAGGCCTGAGATGCACAGTGGGTGATGGGTAGGGGCAGGCTCAGCCTTGCCCTACCCACCTGGGGTTCTTTGATCCATTCTCCTTCACCCCACCCAGGGCCAGTAACTTCTCTACACTTCAAATGCTGAGAGAAGAGATAATGGCTGGAAGTCTCTCAAAATTAGTTTACCTGTAAACAGATTCCTGGGGACCCAAGGCTAGTCTCTTCCTCAGGTGCACCTCAAGAGGAAGTTGCAGGTTAGAAGATACTCAGAGCCTGCTCTTTGGCCCCAGAAGCCTGGAAACCCTTTTCTCTTTCCTGCACATTTGCTGTGAATGAAGAAAGCAAGCTATTCCAGAGAACGGCAAAGCCATGGCCACAGCTCTAGCTTCTGTCTGTGCATGAGAAATAGTCAAATCATGGGTGAAAAGGAACTTGAAGAAACCACTGGTCAAATCTGAAGAGAAACTGGTGTCTTTGGAGTCAATGGGCTTGGGGACATTCTAAAGAACGTAGGTGGGGTCTCTAGGTCCCTATGTTGTTCCTTATGACTGCACCAATGAGTTGAGCTGGGACCCAAATTTTCTTTTAACCTCAGGACATAGTCTGGCTTATTTCAAGTTGGGGAATCCTCCCTATCGAGGCTCACTTTATACAGTGCAGTTTGTCCAGGTTTCAAAGTTTCCTTCAAACCTCTGTATGTGAGGACCCTGTGGTTGAGTAAGCCTTCCCTCGATCAGCTGATGTTCAGCAACCAGCATGATATCGACAAGAAAAGCACAGGTTTGAAATCAGTGGCATTTGCTCAAAGATGTTACTCCCATCTGAGGACCCTCCTGTGACAGGAACCTGAGGATAAGGACTTTGAGACTGAGAAGGAAGGATGTGTTGACAAAGTCCCCAGAGCTGCTGTGGTCCTGAGCAGGTCCATGCTGTCCCGCCCAGCACCTCTGCCATCTCTCTTGTCTGATCAGAGCCATTGACCACTGTATAAAAGGTGTCAACCAGCAGTAATTACATCACCCTGCTGTGTGACGTGGGGTGCTTCATTAGACACTCAGGTGGAAGTGGCTCCTTGCTATGGCCATGGTGGAAGCCTTGTCTGAGGCACTTGGGCCATAGGGACAGAACCTCTGATGTTCTTTACAGTGTCGGAGGGAGTCACTGCCATGAGTGTCTGGGTGTCAGGGTCCTGGGCTTTCTCTGTGTCTATTTTTGTGTGGCTCCATGTGAGCTGAAACATCGTAAGGCTCTCACCAGAGACTATCTGACTTCTAGAACCCTCAGCCAAAACAAATCTGTTTTATAGGTGACCTGGTTTCATGCATCCTGTTAGAGAAGGAATAGAGAAGTCCTCATCTGGTGCCAGCACTGCTCTTGGCCCTTTGTGTATGAGATTTATCCTCACAATAAGTAGATGAGGGAGATGCCGCTATTATTTCCACACCTACCTGTGGTCTAAAGAGGTGAGATAATTTTCACAGCTTCACAGCCATCTATGAATGGCAAGAAAAGGGGAAAATGAGGCAGTCTGGAGAGGTCCCGCGAATCAGGGTATTCCTTCAGGGCAGTATGTGAGCAAATGAACTTGGAGGACCTCAGAAGTCACATTTGAATTTATAACCTGTGCTGTGGGATTATGTTCTGGTACATTGTAAATATTTGTCCTTCCTAGTGGTTTAATAGAATACTGATTAGCCAGAAGGAGGACTGGAAGTGTGGGCAGGGCTACCAGAATAAGAAAGCTCTGGGAAGAGGAAGAATCAGAGAGACACCAGCAGAAGCAGAGGAAAGAAGGCCAGGATGCTGCCCTGAGAAAAGGTACTAAGCCACCTGGCTAATTATGGATTGGTTTAAGAGTTAAGAGTTATCAAGTTATATGCCTGAACCATAGGCCAATCAGCATGAAATTAGTATAAGCCTCTGTATGTTTCTTTGGGACTGCTGGTCCGGACCTCAGGACTAGGCAGAGCTAAGCAGCTTCAGGCAAGTCCAGACACTGGGGCAAGTCTGGGCCAGAAACTTCTTATTACAAACCTATGTCTCACTTTTCACTCTCCTTCTTTGCTCTCTCAAGGGTTCATGTTCAGCACACACCCTTTGCACAGACACCTGTGGTTTGCTCCCCACTGACCTCGGTTTGAAAGCACTGGCCTGTGTTGGTTCCATCCCTGCAGGATCTGATGTCTGCCTTTGGCACAATGCAAATACAGCAAATGTAGTCCTCTCCAGACTGTCCTGGGGACAATGTACCTGAACACAGTCAATTGGCTGACCTCAAGCCCATGTATGTTACACAGAAGGTAAAGTCTTTGGTCTACAGAATAACAAGATAACTGGGAGACCCTGAAAAGGAGTAGGACACTTTTCACCTAGAGATTATCCTGGATTCAGCCATATGTCCTTTCAACCCACAGCTGTGAAGCAGATGTGAGCCCCTTATGGCCACACATGGCATGCAGACACAGCAAAGGGCCTGCTTATTCCTAGATGTGCAGTGGTATCTCACCTTGGGCCCGTGGTTAGCTGAAATGCTGTTCTCTGTGTCTGATGCTCTTCTGTGAAGTTCTTTTCCCATCCACTTCTCCAAATCCCTTGCTTTCTTGCAACAGATACCAAGTAAAGGAGGCTTTTCCACTCAGTGCCATCTACAGCTTTATGGTTTTTATCATCTTTCACCCCTGGGGTCCTTCTGAGAAGCTGAATAAATCTCACCCTCCTGTCCTGGGCTCCCCCATGCTATGAGTCTGCTATAATATGTTTAAGAATGTTTTCTGGAGAGCAGGGCAGTGCTCAGTCACTAAAGTGACCAGAGTTCCTTCCATCTCCAGAACCCATGCAAAAAAGATGGACATAACACAGTGTAAACCCAGCACTGGGGAGGTAGATCCTGATGGGTGCTGGGCTCACCAGTGAGTCAAATTGGTTGGTTGGGAAGTTCCAGGCCAATGAGAAACCCTATCTCAAATTCAAGGTGGATGGGGCCTTGATTCCTCAGCTTGAGGTTAAGCTCTGGCCACAAGTATACACACTCGTATGTATGATAGTGCACACACACAAACACACAGGCACACATATGCATGCACACCTGCACACACTTGCCTGTACTACACACAAAAATTTACACACACCTACACATGCATACATAAAGACACTTAACAGATGTGCCTTCTACCTTCAAGCTGCCTGACAATGCCACTCCCGCCCCCTCCCCCAGGCTACATGGAAACATCTTCTCTAGCTAACTCTTGGCAGGGGGATTTTAGTTACACGATAAGGCTTGTGAAACAATCTCAACTTAGCCTGTGGAGTGACTTCTGGGCCCACCGTGATGAACGGCTGCACTTAAGAGACAGATGGCTCCAAGAGAAGCTTGGGGGACCCCTCCCACATCCCTATCGACCTGCGTCAGTGATTTACCCCAGTGCTTGGTGAAAGGCCACACTGTCAGACCTTAAATCAGCTTGACAGGGACACCTGCCAGGCCCCTCATCAGTTTTCATCTGTCATTGGCCAGCAGGAGAGCAGGCGCTCAGGCCTGCTGGCCCCACCAGGTGCTTCTCCAAAGCCTCAACACAGCTCTATTTCTCACCCTGCTTACAAGAAATGAGAGCATCTTTGCGGTGGGCATTGTTGACTGGGTGAGATGAAAAAAAAAATCCTGTTTGCTCCTAAAATTTGAGATCCTTCCTCAATCTAATCTTCAAGGAGGAAACTGCCTTTCTGGTTCCAAAGTAAAAGACTGGGACACTTTAAAAACATTTTAACTTATATTTGAGACTTATCACAGCTAATATGTTTTAGGAGGAATGTACAAAAAGCAAATTGTTATTTACTCTGTCTTTCTGTGTGTGTGTGGAGAGAGAGAGAAAGAGAGCAGAAGTTGACATTAAATGCCTTCCCTATCATTTCTCCATGATAGTTTTATGAGTACTGTCTCCCACTAAACCTAGTGTTCACTGATTGCCTACGCAGGCAAACACCTGTCTCTGCCTCTCCAGCCCCAGGATTCAGGATTCAGAGGTGCTCTGGTCATACTGAACTTTTTTTTTTTCTGTTTTAATCTTAGTGCTGGAAATTGAACTAGGGTAGTCATACTTTGGAAACTTTACTGATGGAGCCATTTGTTCATCCCCAAGAAGCAAAGACTTCAAACCTCATGTTCTCCAGAACAATGATCTTCATTTGCTGAAGCTCCACATTAGGAAAAGTCCTTAGCAGATACTCTGTTCCTGCAGCCTCCCTTTCCTATAGATGTGCCTTGGGGCCAGTGGTGAGGTCCTTAGCACCTAAAGGTGGTCACTAGAATGTGTCTTGTTTTTTTTTTTTCTCCCTAGGTGGTATTTAGTGCAAACTCTTTAAAGATAACAACTCATGAGCTGAGCAATGCTTTAAAACAGAACCAAAGGCAATGTCCTGCATATCCACTGTCCCCAGAGATGCTGCTGAAATGGGTGGAGAGAGGAGACCTTGTGAAGGTCTTTGGGAAGGTGCTGGAGTGGTGCAGATCTGTTGGCCCTGTCCCTGGCTGATGGCTTCTGTCCCAATGATGAGATGTCAACTGGGCAGTACTAAGGGCTTCCCTCGGTGTTATATTTTCCAACCTGAGGCCAGGACAGCTCTGTCAAGAGACTGTCATCACTAAGGACGCCAGCCTATTTCTTTTTGCAATGAAGTCACACACCCTTTAGGAACCTCACTAAACTCTGCACCTTCCCTAAAGTGACAGTGACTGACCTCACTGCCCTGGAGGCATAGTCCCACACTGGGCCAGAGGCTTTCCTCCCGTGCCCGCCTTCAGCCTCTGCGCTCTTATGCTGAGACTCCGGTGAAGGCAGAAGCTTTCCCGAGAAGGGCGTTCTGGCAAGTGTCCAAGGATGGTTATTTGTTGTTTCAGCAGGATAACTTCATCAGCACATAACACCACAGCTTTGAGGATTTGGAAAGCTTGTTAACAAAAGGAGAGAAGAAGAAAGGGAGAGGAAGGTGGAGGTCTCCTTTCCTGTTGAAAAACAGCATTTGGTAGGTATAATTCCAGCACCCAGAATCTACATAGAGGCAGGAGGATCACTGATTTGAGGCATGATTTGATTGCATGGCAAAGCTCTGTCTCAAAACACCAGACAAAACAAAAACCAAGGGCTCAGTCAGTAAAGTGCTTTCAGTGCAAGCAAGAGGACCTTGATCTGATCCCAGGATCTGTACACAAAAGAAAGTGTAGTGGGCATTGCTTGTAATCCTGGTCCTGGGGAGCTAGAGACAGGCAGACCCTGGGAATTTCTCCAGTCTAGCCTACTTAGCAAGTTCCAGGCCAGTGAGCCTTGTCTCAAACATAAGGTAGACAGCTGGTGAAGAATGACATCTGAGCTTGTCCTCTGGCCTGAATATGTCCTCCAACCCCTAAACACACACACACACACCATACCACACGCACACACACACCACTCCACACACACACACACCATACCACACACACACACACACACACACACCACTCCACACATACACATACACCATACCACACACACACACACACACACACCATACCACACACACACACATACCACTCCACACACACACACACCATAGCACACACACATACACACCACTCCACACATACACATACACCATACCACACACACACACACCATCCCCCCCACACACACACACCATACCACACACACACACACCACTCCACACACACACACACACACCACTCCACACACACACACACCATACCACACACACACACCATACCACACACACACACACACACCACACACACCACTCCATACACACCACTCCAAACACGCCACTCCAAACACACACACTACATACACACCACTACACAAACACCATTCCAAACACACACACTACATACACACCACTCCACATACACATACCACTCTAAACACACACACAGCACACTACACACACGTGCACACTCACAAATGCACTTGCTTGCACTTGTACTGGTGGACATAGGAGCACCCCTACACACACATAAAGGAAAAAACCAGTCACCAAACCAAGTCAGTCCAGCTGTGTTGTCACCAATAACAGTGCACACACCCGCCAGACTGCAGCGCTAAGGAGGAGCAGAGGTTCTCCAAACTTTCTAATAGTTAAGTGAATTAAATGATGACATCAGCTACGTTTAAAATATCCTTGTCACTCCTACAAGGGAAATGACAGCTCTCTTCCTATTTGTTTCTCTGAGAGCTTTCAGGTGTGTGAGAAATAACCCCTATGCAAGATGGAGAAATGCCATCTGATGCAGACATTGTTCGTGTCTCTGTGCTAAGAGCTTGGCCATCCTGTGATACTTACCTTGTCAGACAGGTATGGCTGCAACAAAGAAATTAGTCTAAATTAGGAAAAAGACAAAATTTGCCGTCTGTCAAATGACATTTCATTTTATATCATGATCATTCTTCTAGAGTTTCAGTGTCTCGACCAAGAAAAGGCTTTGAAGACTAAACAAGAGAACATGGGCTTGGCATTGCTGATTCTGTTCTGCACACTAGAGCAGAGGGAAGCCTCCTTTCTATCTTCAGCCTTGTGCCCCAGGAGAATCTCCAAACTAGACTCCTGGTGATTTTTTAAGGACTCTGGATGTCTCCATAGTCCTTCTTGGCATTGCTCAAAATTACTTAGTTCAGGGTTTCTACTGAGAAATTGGCTGCGGTGACCAGATGCTATGATTTTTGTGTGTGTGTGTGTGTGTGTGTGTGTGTGTGTGTGTGTGTGTGTGTAGTGTGGTGTGTATGTGGTATGTATGTAGTGGTGTGTGTGGTGTGATATGTATGGTGTGCATGTGGTGTGGTGGAGCATGTGTGGAATGATGTGTGTGTGGTGTGTGTGGAGTGGTGTGTGTGTGGTGTGTATGGAGTGGTGTGTGTGTGGTGTGTGTGGAGTGGTGTGTGTGCATGTGTACATGTGTGTCTCTGCAGCATCTTCATTAAAGTCACTGAAAAGATAAAGTGCTTTGCCAGGTTTTTCAGCCTTCTGCAATCACCTTGGTAGCCAATGGCAACCATGCATGTTGGGTTTACAGAGACTCCAAGTGGAGCCAGGGAGGCTGTCTATAAACCACAAGCTTTTGTTGAGTAAAAGTCTACAGGCAGCTTCATGACTGGATTCTAAGCCTTGGTATCTGGGGCCTGGTCATTCTCTATTGTGGGTGTGAAGCTTCATGCGTGACCTCTGTCCACTTACCCCCTGTTTACTGCATCCCTGCTTTAGCTCTGATGAGCAAATATGGCTTCAGACATTGGCAAGTGACTGAGGTAAACCGACCCCGAGGGAGGCCCACAGGTGTAGCTGTAGCATTTATGTCTGCACCCACGTGTGTTGTTGATGAGCAGAGGTCAGATTTAAGTGGCCACTGGTATCCCAACTTCTCCCCCAAAAGGTCATGATTCTCCATAGTGAAGTCTCTTTTTCCTGCAGCAATCTTAGGGCAATTTATCATGTGCCTCTTAAAACCCCAAGGCTCACCTTGCCTGCACAGCTGCACTTTCTGCCCCCAGGAGCCCCGGCCCCTTGCATTGCTCAGGACAACTCTAACAAAGGTGATGGGTGTTGATGCCAGAAAATCTATGAGCCCTGGAGTGCAGAGGGGATTCCCAGGACCCTGTCCCTGACACCTCTGGCCATTTCTGTAAGCCTCACTGATCAGCGAGGAATGTGCCTGAGGACACTGGCTTCTTCCTGTGCATTCTCTGAAAATGGAGTGCCTCCCACATTCCTCACGAAGTGGGCAGCCTGGTCCTAATTACAGACCTAGCAAGGGGGGCCAGAGCAGGCCTCTTCAGTGTCAGAGGTGAAGAAAGACACCAGGGACTCCAGGTTTTAGGAGCTCATAAAATGTGCACCATAGACTACGAAGAAGTCACCACCTGCCGTGCTCCTGAAGCTGTAGGGAATCAAGTTAGTGTTTCACTCAGCAATTCAGCTCTCCACATACTGGATGGGATGCCTGGCTTGTCTCTCCTCTCACTCTTAATTCCACACAGGCCAGTGATTCTGACCCCTCAATCTCTTTCCCTTCAACTTGGGCTGAAGATACGAGCAGGCTTGCTAAGGGTGTCCACCTCAAGGAGGGGACCTCAGAAAAGGGTTTTGGTATCTGCCAACTCAAGGCCTGCTCCTTCCCTCCCACAAACTCAGAAATGAGAACCATCTACAGGTGAAGCAGAAGGCAGCAGAACGAATCACCAGCTAAAGGAACTTGCTACCATGCCCAAGTTCACTCACCAAGCCCCACATTCTGTACAGAGAGAATAGGCTTCTACAAGTTGTTCTCGGACACATGGACACAGACACAGACACAGACTGACAGACAGACACACAAATGCACAAGCGCATGAATTAGTGCAGTACATTTTGTAAGTGGAACTGGGGAGCCTGAGCAGTAGCAAGCGCCATCTGCTCACTGGAGTAAGAGCTAGCTTTGAGGGTCTGTGTCATAGAGACTAGTGGGAACTCAGGCTAATGGGGTACCGCTGGGAGTCGGGCATGGGAGGAGGTGAGCATGCAGGCTCAGGTGTATCTCAGGCAGTCTCATTGTTCCAGCCACTTCACTTCCTGCCACAATTTGTGTACAACCTGCTCTGCTCATATTCAGCAGGTACTATACACAAAGTGCGAGAGAGAGAGAGAGAGAGAGAGAGAGAGAGAGAGAGAGAGAGAGAGAGAGAGAGAGAGATTACCTTCTCACCAGGAACTCAAGCTGGGAGTGAGAAGCAGGGCAGAGCAGGCCAGCAGCACCCCAGTGGCCCTAGGTGGCCCTGAGAAGGCAATGACATGGCTTCTTTCCTCTAAGAAATCCTCCTGAAGGTAGACACCCCAGTGCCTGGGTGAGGGACAAATAGGAGGGAAGGGAAGTGAGGGTGCAGGGGATGCTTTGGTTGAGAAAAACGGGAAATAAATGGCAGGAGGAGAGATAAGCCAGTGGTCTGCAGATAGTGACTTGAACTTTGACCCTCATGAAATTAGCTCATTGTTCTTTATAGGATAGCTGGGCAGCTTTCAGTTTGCTAGACAAAGTGAACGAAGAGAGCCATGTTCCCATGGGGAGATCCTATAGGGCCTGTCACCTTGCTGTGGGGTCAGAATGTCTTCTCAAAGATTCACAAGGCTCATGGTTAGAACAAGGACCATGAAAATGAGTAGGAGAACATAAAACTCCCATGGCTTGTTTCTATTTGCTGTCTGTACCTGTGTCTGCCCTTACTGCTGCCTGAGATTGTTACAGGGTACAGAGGACAGTGGAAACTTAGTACCCAAGCAGGGGGCAGCAGCATGGCAGGTTCTGGTCCAGGGTCCAGGTACAAGTATGTGAGATAACATAAATACAAACCCAGGCATTCAGTTCAATGTGAGTTGTAAACAAATGGCAAACAGGACACATTCCCATTAAAACCAATCTGCTGTTAGTCTCTGACATTTTCCTGGGTGTCTTGAATTTTATCTGCCCTCCCACTGGGCATGTTAGGTCAGCAGGTTCTCAGAAGCCTCTAATGGGCTCTACCCACAGCAGAGGATCTTAGTTGATTGACAGCTCAGCCACACACTAACCACAAAGAGGAGGCGAGTGAGACCTTCTGATTTAGCCTCTGCTCTCAATTGGGGAAAGCCTTCACTTCCTGGAGATGTTGGTCTAGAATCCAAGTGTCCTTAGCTTCCTCGATGTGCATCCAAACTGACAATCTACATGAAGATCAGTGTCAGATCTTCAGTGATGCTGCCAAGTTTGAGGACCAGACACCATTGCTTCTTAAGTTGTTCTCAGAACAACATCAAGTTAAACAAAATAAAATGGGTTTTCTCCCAGCAAAACTTTCCAAGGATTGTCAACATTATGAATGGCCAAAAGGTCCGTGGAAATATACTTCTCATCCTTTTAAAGAAAACTTGCTCATTGGCCTTAAATGATTTCATAAAAATTATTAAGTCTCTTATTCAGACACTCAATAAATATTAACTGTAATTGTTATTGTGGCTACAGTCTTCTCACTTCTCCAGTTATGCATGTTTTTGGTCTTAGTCACCCAGGATCCATAAAAGTGTGAAAATGGTAAATGGAAATTTCCAACAATAAGCTATGTATAGGCTCTACATTGCTTAGCATTCTGAATAGTATAGTAAAGACCGAAGTGTTCTGTTCTATTTCCTGGGATATGTCATTGATGCACAGCTTTACAATGTGTCTACCTTGTATATGCTACCTGCCTGCCAGTCACTCATTAGCCAATGAGGTATCACAGCAATTGTCAGGGTATTCTGTTCAGCACTTGTGTGCTGGTAACCTTTATTTTAGCTCACAATGGCTGCAAAGCCCAAAAGCTGCTGAGGTTGGTGATTCTATTTTAGTATATTTTTATAATTTTATCATTGTTATTATTGTTAATCTTTTGATGTGCTTTATTTATAAATTAAACTTTATCACAGGGACATACAAAGCATAGTTATATAGGGTTTGGTATTATATATCTTCAGTTTTAAGCATTTAACTAGGAGTCTTTGAACATATGCTTCATAGATAATAGGGAACTATTATAGTCTTATTTTTATGACTGTGATTGGATATGAAGTTTCTCCCACAGACTAAGATGCTGACAGCTTGGTTCACAGTTTGTAGTGCTGTTTTGGTAGGTTGTAGAAGCCTTAAGAGTTGGGACCTAATTGGAGGAAGTAAGTCTCTTGAGACATGTCCTGAAAAGATGTTTCCTGTTCTGCTTCTTTCCTTTTTGTGCTTCCTGACCTCTGTGGAATGAGCAACTCTGCCACATGCCCCAGTCACCACAATGCTATCCATATCTCAGCATAGATCCAGGCTGCCACGGATTGAAACCTCCAAAACTCAGCCAAATCAAAGCTTTCCTCTGTGATTTGAATGGGATGTCCCCCATAAGTCTTGAGCATTTGAGTGTCTGGCCAACAGTTGTCACACTGCTTGGAAGACTTAGAAGATGTGGATTTGCTGGAGGAAGTGTGCCCCCAGAAAGGCCTTTAAGAGCTTAACGACACTCATCATTTATAGTCACTCCCTCTGCTTCCTGATTGTGGTTCAAGTTTTGAGCTCCAGCTGCTCATCCACCATGCTTGCTCTCTATTGCCTCTGCTTAGTCATCCCTGATGCTCTGGAACTGCAGAAGCAAATAAACTCTTTCTTCTAGAAGTTTCCTTGGTCCTGGTGTTTTAATCACAACAGAAAGCAACTAATAGTTTTGTTTTGTTTTGTTATAGCAATGAAAAGGTAACTCATACAGTTACTATTTCTTTTGTTACTTTGTAATACTCAGTACTGTTCATTGAAATAGAGTTTGGTAAACCCTGACCTTTTCTTTTGCTTCTAATACAAACTGGTTATTAAAAGTATCTTGAAATTATATGTATGTGTTTATATTATGTTTATGTGTATGTGCATGGGTGTAGTGCCACAATGCATAAGTCAAGGTCATATTGATTTACAAGAATCTGTCTCATCCTCTAAATGTGGGTCCTGGGAATTGAACTCAGATCATCAGACTTGGCAACAATACCTTTATTGCCTTAGCCATCTTGCTTGCTCAAAGTAAAGATTTTTAAAAGCTCACTGAAAATGGTTGGCTAAGATGATTGAACACATTTTTTTTTTTTCTGCAGTTAAAATTTTAGTCAATAAAACATTAAAAGTATGCTGTTCTTTTTTGCATAATTGGCAATCTGATGTCTCCATAGCCTCAAAGAACAAGAGGAGACTAATACAAGATTATTTCCTCTGACTCATCCCCTAAGCCCAACATGTCCTTAGTATAAGGTGCATGATGAAGCTCCAGGACAACTGCTCAGAAAACACCTAAGATTTGAGTAAACTCCTTAGGGCATCTCAATTTTGCAGATATTACTATTAAAATTGATTTAGAGATTAAACACATTAATTAGATCCCAAAAGGTCTTATGGTTAGAGAAATCAACTCAGTCACAACTGCTGGTCCATCACCAACGGATGCTGTGCCCTGACAGTGCCCTTGAAAAAGTCACCATGCCCAACAGCTCATCCTTCACAGGAAACTGAACCTAACTTTCTGTCTCTAAGTCATCTACCGTCCACCTCACCTGGGCTGTGTCTGCCTTGCCTGGTCTCCTACCTTGGCCAGAGAGCTGTCCTCCATAGAGCAGCCATTGGGAAACTTGTAGACATGGGCAAAGTGAAGCCAGATCTCTCTTTTAATGCAAAATACTTGTGATTTCCTTAATCCTTCCTCTGGTTTCCTCCCTCCTTCCTTCCTCCCCCGCCCCCCTTCATTAAGACAAGATCTCACTGTGTAGTTCAGGCTGTCCTTGAACACCTCAAGGTCCTCCTACCTCAGCTTCCTAAGTGTTAGGTTCTTTTATCAGGCTGCAAGTCATCCCAGAAAAACTACGAACACGGCCCAGCATCAAACTGTAAACAATTTAAAACATAATGAGGTCTTTTTTGTGATTTTTGTGGTTCTAAAGCATGAACTTTGTAAACAGCCATACTATGTTGCAATGTCAAAAGGTAGGGCATGCCTTGTTCTGGCTCCAGTCAGGATCTCTATGATAAAGTACAGCCTGAATCACCCTCACTGTCTCCTACCTCCAGGGAGGACTAATTGCAGAATAGGTGTAAATAGCCACATGTGGCCAGTGGCTAGAGTGATGGATTGTGAAGGTCTTGGATCCTTTCCGTTCATAGTGTAGTGGCTGAGAAAAATGTTATCCCAAAGTCAATCTCACAGGGAAAAATGTTCTCAGACCATCTCCTGCATCATTGCCCTTCAGGGCTCATCTTCTTCAATGCAGACCATAGACACAAAAGGCCCATTCCTCCGAAGCCAGACACCACTCTGACAACACTGCTTCAGCATCCCCCAGGAAGCAGTGGCATAAGGAACTGTTGTTCCTCATGTTCTGATGGTGCCATGACATCCCCACTCTAAGGTTTTGAAATGAGTGGCCATCAGGTGTCTGAAGATAAATGTGCCCGGCTGGTTTTCCTTCTTGAGCCTATCAGTGTTACATGATGCTCCCAGTCATGGGGACATCCCATGACTACTCTTGTTTTATTGAGCTCAGGGAAGAAATGTACAGATCAGGACTACAGGCTTTGGTGGTACTTCCTTGGCATTCAAGAGACCTTGGGCTCCATCTTCAGCATGAAAAACCAGAGGCTTGGACAGCAATGCTAACTCTGGTTCTACCAACTGGTCTGCCAAATCTGCAGTTGTGTACCAGACTTGCATGTCAGATGTCAGCAGCAACAGCACTACCACCATCAGCAGAATCATCTAGATATTATTATTGTTGTTGAGGATGCTGCTGCTGCTGCTGCTTAAGACTGAATTCAGGGTCTTGTACATACCAAGAAAGAATCTACTACTGAAGTGTATTCCAAGCTCTTGGTTTTGGAGATAGGGTCTTACTATGTAACTCAGGCTGGCTTTATACCTAAGATCCTTCTACCTACCTCTCCCCAGTGTTGAGATTACAGATGTGTAAACCCATATCCAGTAGGCACTGCTATTTTTAAATGAAACAGAAATCAGCATGAAGAAAAGGCCAATTTGGACTAAATTGGTACATTGTATATAATATATAAAATTATGCAAAAGTGAGACTCCAATCTCCTCTTCTCCCAGGTTCATTCTGTGGAAAAATCAAGCCTCTTGCTCCTCTTGGTGTCCGTGATGCTGTGTCTACGATTCTCTTTCAGAGCTCTGAGTAGCTGTTCCCAGGAGTTCATGATTAGGGGCCATCTTGAAAAGGACCTCGTTTTGTCAATAATTTCTCTCAGTTTTCCCTTCCCTCTCCTTCTTCATTTCACAGTCCTGCCAACCTTTGTAAAAACTGCCAGTCCCAGTCCCAGCCTCCAGCCCTCAGCCAGGAGTCATACATGGAGAAGCCCTTCCTTTCTCCATGTGTTTGCTCTCACATCTGGAACCTGAAGGCTAGGAAATTCTCAGTCACTTCCTTTTTCAAAGCATAGAGATTACTATTGAAAGGTCTGAATTAAACGTTGGTAAAAATCCTGAAACTAGAGACTTTTCACTTCATGACATGGAATGGGCATTTGATGGGCCAGTTGAAGGATTCCCTAGACAGGGAAGGGTTAAAGAAAGCTGAAAGAGAGACACACAGATTAACCACTCCAAAGTCACTTTCTTTGTAAGGTGAGAGACAATGGTAGAAGAGCCAAGGCTAACACCTGCTTGTTTTCTGGCCAGGATGACAGAATGGGAACTTCCCTTGTACACCAACTGATGCTGGCCTTTATGGGAAGGCAGGCTCCCATGGTAGCAGCCCTGATTTCTTAGAATGTCAGACAACCACTTAGGATTTGATTTGATGACCATAGTGTGTCATAGTATGGCCTCTTATAACATTTACTCAATGCCTTGGAATAAAGATCCAGTCTTTCACTCATCCAAATCTAGAAGATACTAAACATGCTTTTGTGCAACCAGAGGACCCAGGATGGAGCCTACAGGGACACAGGGTGGTCACAGTTCAGCTTATGTCCCCCACCTCACCCATTCACGTCTCTGCCCTCTGTCCTTGCTGTACATCCTAGAACTGACCGCCCTAAGCCACCCTGTTCTCTCTGCTTCTCAGGATGGCTGAAGATGGTGAGATGTGATGGAGTCTTCTCTTTCAGAGGTGCCTACTTCTCATTGTAGCCATCATTTAAGATGGCAGAAACAGGAATTCATGTAAACAGGAAGGAACGTGTGATGCCTCTGTACTGTGTACCGGGCACAGAATCCATCACCCCAGATATGTCTCTTTGGCATATGAACTATTATTTTACTTTTAATAATGTGCATGAGTATTTTGTCTGCATGTATGCCTGTGAACCACATTCATGCAGTTCCTGAGAATTTTAGAAGAGGGCGTTGGATTCCCCTGGTACTGGAATTATTGATGACTGTTAGCTGTGTTGTGGGTGCTGGGAATCAAATCCCAGTCCTCTGCAAGAACAGCCAGTGTTCTTAACTGCTGAGCCAGTCTCCCAGCTCTGGCATGTAAATTATGGTTATGTTAAAGTCAGTGACAGTCAGCAGACACAGGGAGACTTCTTACTGACTAAAAGCAGATGCATATTTCTCTCTTCTCATTTCCATTTGTAAGGGGAAGTTCTCATTTGGGATTTATGTTAAGCAGATTCATTTTAAATTATAATCTGTGATTTTGTTGAAGCTAAAGCATCCAAATACATTTTATGGACTAAATCTGTACGAGTGTGTGGGCTGAGCTGGACATAGTAACACATTCCTATCATTCCAGTAAGCAAAGAGACAGAAGCAAGAGTATTTCTGTCCTAGTTAGGGTTACAATTGCTACAATAAAACACTGTGACGAAAGCAAGTCGGGGACCAAAAGGTTTATTTATCTTATATTTCTACATTATATTTCATCAATGACGGAATTTGGGATAGCAACTCATACAGGGCAGGAATCCGGAAGCAGGAGTTGATGCAGAGGCCATGGAGACATGCTGCTTACTGGCCTGTTTCTCATGGCTTGCTCAGCCTGCTTTCTTATAGGACTCAGGACCACCAGCCTGGGAATAGCACCACCACAATGGGCTGGACCCTCTGGGCTGAGTCCTCCATGATCAATCGCTAGTTATGAAAATGCCCTTCAGTTAGATCTCATGGAGGCGCTTTTCAGTTGGGCTTCCCTCTTTTCAGATGATACTAGCTCATGTCAAGTTGACATAAAACTAGCCAGGATAAATGCAGAAATTTTTGAGGCCAGCCTTAACAGCAAAGACCACAGTGTGAGATACTGTCTCGAAAAGTAATTTATGGATTATGTCAGTGTTTTATGCTGATCTCAGTTCCACGGACTTCTTAGAGATGTGCAGTGATAGTAATCTGGGTTTTCTTTGGCATTCCCCGGCTTCCAGATGGTTGATGTATCTCAGCTACAGAGAGCTCCAGACTCATACAGTGGGAATAAATAGCACAGCAGTGAGAAAGTGTGGGCAGCACAAAACAATGAGTGAGCTCTGAGAGTCTGAGGTGGACATCTCTAAAGGGAAAACAACGAGGATTGGGTAAATGGTTTTGACACAATCTCCAGCAAAGGACATCGGGATTAACAAAGGCTGCACTAGTCTGAGGCTGAAGCAGCAGTTCTGGGCAGATGATATTCTTCCAGAAGCATTCTTGGTGCGAGTCTGTGGTGCTGACAGAGTGCTTCGTGGGATCCTGTTGCCAGGACTTTGCATGAGCCCTGCTCCTTGAGAGCTTCTTGGATTAATCAGTGACCAACTAATTCATTATTATCAGGGCCTGACAAAAGTGACTCCATTTGATTCCGACAGAGATCACAGAGACATGTGCAACTACTACTATACATATATCTTACTGCTTCTGTCATCACAAAGACATACTTACCAAGGAGGCGGGATAGGGCAAATTTTACTTAACACCAACCTGCTCTATGACATACGGGCATTTAGGCTTGAGTGACATTCACTTCACTTGCTCTGGCTCTGGCTCAGTATCTCTCTTTCATTCTGCAGGCTCACCTGCCTTTCCCTACACTGTGTCTGGCTCCTCTAGGTCCAGGCACCAGGGGCTTCCTATTGTGACCAGCCACTAGAATGCCACTATGTAGCCCTGGAAGGTCCTTAGCCCAATCCATACTGACCTCTGTAGGTCCCTTTGCTAAGTGATTTTGGGTTAAATCTCTTCAAATGTTTTTGCGTTCTTTCTAGATCCCAGGCCCACATTCTAGATGTATGAGAATATGTAAACACACACTCCCTCCTCATGAAGATATTTAAGAGGCCAGTCCCTCCGTGGATACCCTGAGGCTATCCAACATCCCGGCCACACTCCCAGAATTGGTTCTTCTGGTAGGACCTGCCTGGCTCCTGTTCTCTTCCCTGTGCATGAACTCTCTGAGCCAGAGACTCATTCCCTGCAGGAGCCAGGCCTGGGCACCATGCCCATCCCATCAAAGACAATCAATAAATACTGTTAAATAAATGCAGAGCCAGAGATGGAAGAGGAGAGATCTCAAAAGGAAGGCAGGCAGGAAGGTAAGCCCCTGAACTTGCCCAGCACTGAAGTAGTGGGTCTTTTTATTACTGTTCAATGAAATATGAATAAAAACTTCCTATAGGACCTAGCTACCCACTTCCACAGCTGAGGTCAGATACAGATGCGCCAGCTCCAGCCTGGCTCAGGCAGACCATGAACTCAGCTCATGAACCCTGTCTACCCCTTGCTGAGGAAGTGGATGGGATTTCAGTGATGGGTCCATAGCTCAAGTAGGAAACAAATCAGGAAGAAGGACTTTGAAATCAGAGAGTGGAGAATTATAATCTCAAATTGGAAAGATAGAGCTTGCTGGTCAGGAGTCCTCAGTGCGCCAATTAAAACACAGGGCTGCCTCTAGTTGCATTCACCCAGATCCGGAGGGGTTTCACTTCTGTAACAAGCTGCCAAAGACTCTGGTGTCCAATCACACAGCAATTATCTGGAACCTGAGGCCCAGAGAACACAGTTCTCTAGTTGAAAGGATTAGTGCAAAAAATGAATCAGGTTCTTCAAGGGTCAGGCTGCCTGCAGTGAGGACCAGCTGATCCTTGTCACTTAAAGGAGAGTGAGGTCAAAGGCTTCAGCTTGGGGAATTGCTGCTCAGTGAGTTGGGGTGACAGCCACACTCTTCACGGCTGTCAAGACCGGCGTGAGAAATGAATGAGTGTCATAGGAGGGTGTCAGGAGGTAATTAGCGGCCCGTCAGCTGTCTGTAAACAAACATTTTTGATACATGCCATGAGCTATTTTGGTGATCAATTTTGTACTCTCTGAGAGCTGTACTTAATTACTTGTCTGACATAGCAAGCCTGGCATTGCACCAGCACCAACCATGGGCAGAACCAGGCCCCCGCCTGTGCAGAGGTGACTGCACTAAATACTGTTGAGTCTTATTTCAAGGTCTATTCTTTTACAACAAACCATCATTTCCACTGGGTTTTATTAAAGGGTGATGAGTTCTAAAGTCAGTCAAAAGGCCCTGAATGTCATTCCAAATGGCTTCTAGAAATCTTTATGAGAGTTAATGCTCTCTACAATCCCTGACCATGTGCTGGTGGCTGTGAAGACTGAGCTGCCTTGGGCTTATGATTCCCCTCCCTCACTCACGGAACAGAAGGTGCAGACACACTATATGAGGGTACAGACATGCACAGTGTGAGATGGGAAGGGTGGAGCACACTAGCCCACTCTGGGGATGAAGGAGAGGGAAGGGAAGGTTTAGGGCACGGGATAACTGGATTGAAATTAAAGCTTTGGGACTCTCCCTTTTGGGCTGTGTTCTAGGCAAACTGTTGATACAAAAGAACCAGGAAGAAAAGCTCAGCTACAAATAGCAGTGGGCACCAAAGATAAAGAGCTTCAAACCCTTAGAACTCATTACCCCCAAATGGGTTGGATGATGGCTTAGATGGTGGTTTAGTTGCCACATAAGCATGAAGACCTGTGTTTGGATTCCCAGTACTTACATAAAAAGCCCAGTGTGGTATACACACTCATAACCTCAATGCTGGGGAAGCAGAGACAGGGGAATTCCTAGGGCTTACTGGCCAGCCAGTCGAGTTGAATCAGTGAACACTAGTGAGAGACTTC
This sequence comes from Sigmodon hispidus, assembly GCA_004025045.1. Lineage (NCBI taxonomy): Eukaryota > Metazoa > Chordata > Mammalia > Rodentia > Cricetidae > Sigmodon > Sigmodon hispidus. The sequence continues at coordinate 35,447 of PVIH01013548.1, forward strand.
AACTTAAAAAATAATACAGTCATAATAAAAATAAAGGGAAAAAAATAGAGAGTGATTGCAAACAATGTCCAATGTCAACCTACACACACTGGGCATGCACACATACACACAACTCCTACAACCATACACACACACACACACACAGAATTCAAAGTTAGGTAGCCTATATCTATAAAGACAGATCTCAGGAATAAGGGTCTAATGTCCTGTGATTTTATTTCACCATCCTTACATAGCATGTGGCTACCATCTTGAGTTGAACTTCATGGTCCACAGTAATGCTCCAAAAGCCAAGCAGCAGGCATGATATGTACCGACAGTATATGTTCAGGAATATCCCAAACATTTAATCTGCTTCCATTTGGGTAATTCCATATGGACAGCCAGTTAGTTGTTGACCAATTGTGCTTGTCATGTGTGTTCAGTAGAGTTTATTTCCCACCTCCCATGTTTCACCCCTTAGCCAAACCTAAACGTCCATTTGTTTCTATTTTTAACACCAGTTGAGTACATAAGGATTAGACTCTGAAAAAGTCATAAAAGGTTAATAAGAGCAAAGCAAAAACACCTTTTATTTATCCAGTACTGGTCCCTAGTTTGATGCTTATGTAACCACACAGCAGTGATGATTATCATAAAGTTAATCATGGGGCATCCCAGAAAGATGCTGCCATGCCAAGTTCACAGATGAGGAGATGAAGCCAAGAGAGTGGCCATGGTTACTCTACCTCTGCTCTTTTGACTCCCTGCACAGGTGAGAACTGTAGAGAGGAAACACTGAAAGGGCTGAGATCTTGCTCTGCTCACAGCCCTGGAGCTCACACCTAGCACTGTAGGAAGAAGGAAAACAGAAGGAAGAGAAAACACTGTTTGACTTGTCTGGTGTTTTCCTTGTACCAAATGGTGAGCCTAGCAGCAGTACCAAACTCCCTGCCCAGAGCTCTGCCAGTGTTTGCACACTCGGTTTCTCATGTGCTCAAACCTCTTTGTCACCATTCTAATCTTTGATCTTTCCTCCCCTTAGTGTCCCATCTTATTTGACAGTCGCCCAGTGTCACTGAACAGAAGCAAATCACATCTTCCAGAGAAGAGAACTTTGCTTGTGGTGTGATGGAGTGGATGTTGCTGCAGTAATTGGTAATGGCGGTTGTGATGGCAGTGGTTTCCAGGACCTACTGAAGGGGATGGTGACCAGGGTTACGGAAGGGATACTAGCCCACTGGAGCATGGCTCCGGCAGGCCTTGCCCTTCTTCCATTTTCCTCTGCCTTGCCAAAAACCTTTAGATTGCATTCCTGAAACTGGCCCTCAAGGTCCATTCCCTCCACCAAGGTTCAGCTATCAAAGTATTAAAGTCCAGCAATCAAAAGTCCCCTTTGTCTCATCTAGTTAACAGGCCAAATTAAAATTAAACACTTCATTCTAACACATTTCCCCCCTTGTACTTTTATTAACTGCCATTTTCCTAAGTGACACGTCTGCCTCCTCTCTATCCAGAGCCAGTCCCGGCTCCCTGTCCCTTGTTTTCCCCTCCCTACCTGCCTTTGTCCCTTATCCCTGCTCTCTGTCTCTCGGCGGCAAATAAATCTCCTTTGTGTTGAGAACTTGGTCTGGCTGTCCTAAGCTGGTACTTTTCAGTTATTGTTTGTTACATTGTCATGGTGACGGTGCTCAGGGCTGTGGCAATGGTGGCAGCAGTGGCAGGGAGGGTGGTGCCGGGTGTGTTAGAGGTGCTGGTGGTAGAAGTGATGTCGGTATGACAGTGAGGGTGATGCTGCTGAACTGCTGCTGCTGGGGATGATGGTGGCTCTGGCATTGTTGGGATCTCATAGCAAACATGAGAGGGACATTTTTCAATGAGATAGAGAGACCCAGGACATATGCAGTCAGTGAGAGAGGCTGCTTTTCTGTCTCTTTGATGGTTCATGGGGTTTCATGTCTTTATTTCTTCTTGTATGTGTCAAATGGTGACAGGTGGGCATGTAGCCACTCCTGTCCTTGAACTTTGAGAGCTGAGTTTGAGTGACCTTAAAGTTTTGGGATTCAGCAGATGGGACCAACTCAGTTCAGTTGGAATTGCTTTGCCTGAGTTAGCTGAAGATACAGGGGAGGAGAGGTGTGCTTTCTGCCACAAACAAGATACCCAGGACAGTGGGGAGACTCTCCCCAAACTGTAGGTAGAAGAGACATGATCACATAAGGACCTGAGTATTTGGCAGATAAAAAAAGTGAACCTGAGGAATTTCTGGGCAGATTTGCGGGCATCAGGGAGCCAGGCTATGCCTGATACCTCACTCCATCCATCCCTCTATGCTTGAGACATTAAGTTCTGTGAGGGGATAGATGATGTTCTGAGGTTTCCCAACCACACTTTGATCGCCCCCATTGCTGTCTCTGCACACTTTCTCTGTCTTCACGATTATGTATCTACAAGTTTTAACTGCGTTTTGACCCTGGGGTTTGGAGAAAGTCATGCACGTCTCTCTGATTCCCAGTTAGATTCAGTCTCTGTTCAAACTGTGATCTTTTAAGGTCTTCTGTGACAGATTCCATTTTTTCCCCTTGTTGACTTCCTATCTCATAGATGACAGGTTCAGTCCTGGGTTGGGTTGTGCTTTCTGCAGTAGAGGGGGTTGCAAAGATCTGTATCCACAGTTCTGCAGACTCTTGACTGAGAACACCTGAGAACCTCGGATGCCCACCAACCATGTTAGGGCCCTGTGGTGCCCTAATGTGTTTCAGAACTTCTGGTCTCCTAATTAATCAGCCATTTCCTCCTGGGGACTCACTAGCGAGGCTGAGCAGGGTGGGTGGAGCAGAGTGTGTAAGTGGACTGATTATTTCACAAAACAAAACAAGCCAGCCCACCCCCTACAGAGACCTAACAAAGAGAGTGCCAACAAGTCAGCAGAGTTCAGCATTCAAAGGCTTCTTATCCCTACCATATACCAATTCTCCAAACTCATGAGTGTCCACAAAACTGTGCCTCAATATCATTTGGTAACTATGCGGGAGAATTATGCTTCCAGGTGCTCTGATGTACCACTGTGAGGATATTGGGGTATCAGAGACACTATGAGACTGAAAGATGCATCAGTCAGCTTTACTCAACCTCATTTCATAGAAGAGGAGCTTCCGGTTAGAGGGGCTTTTGGTTAGCATGTCAGCATAGAACAGTTTTTCTTTCTTCCTTCTCTTCCACCTTCTTTCCTTTCTGCCTCTCTTTTTTTTTTCCTTTGCCGAGTGGTAGTCAGTTCCGGGAACATCCAGCAGAGGTCACACTTTCCTTCCACATGATGGAAGATGGTCTTTTTGTTTTGTTTCTGTTGATGTTTGTTTGTTTGTTCTGAGAGACTAACACACCTTGCCCTGGGTTGTAAGTTTCTGAAATACTTGGAGAGATTCTTCAGTGGATGGTGTGAGAGACAGGCTCTGAGCTATAAAAGCTGCCAATCATCTGTGCTTCTCCTCCCACCATGGCACAGATGACAGTCACAGCGGAATATCCATACAGCAGTGCTGGCCTCTTAGGCCTCTGTTGCAAATATCACTGTGGTGCATTGGCTTAAGCAACACTGGGCCCACACTGGACACTGGCCTTTTATTGACCATAATATCATGGCCTCTTCTTATCAGACTGTGACTGGCTAGAGTTATTGTTGGTGGACCAGGCAGGCTTCTGCAAACCATCCAAAGTCACTACCAATGCCCAACTGCTTCCAGGTCTGGGCTGTGATTTCCATGCACAGGAGGCTGGAGAGGGCTGCATGACAGAGGGAATAGCTGGGCCGCACCCTCCTGTGTGTGTAGAAATGAGCATGGCTGAAGGAAGAGGAAGGCTGGTGACTCAAGCAGAGTCATTGATAGGGCTGGCAAAATGTTCGGTGGGCAGGAGATCTGCAAGCCAGTCCCAAGCAGGTTGTAGTTGCATGTACACCGACACTGGAGGTAGAGAGGCAGATCCTGAAAGCACGCAGGCCAGCCCAACTGAAACAGAGAGCTTCTGATTTGATGAGGCCTTAGCTCAAGGCAACAAATGGTAGAAAAAAGATACCTGCTGTCTGACTCTGGCCTAGAGCTAAGACCTACTGGTATACCCTCAGTGTACTTGAGAGCAAGGGCTTTCGGGTTCTTATTTTGGTCCCAGAGTTGAGTGAACCAAGACTAAGTTGTGTTTCCAAGAGTATTCTGCCAAGCGCTGGAGCACACACTGTGACCCCAGATGACCAGTGTCATGTGACTTCTTCTGGTGAGACGTATAGATGTGTGTATTTGTTGCAGAGAGAAGGGTGACAGATCTAAGAAAGTTTCCTTGCAAGTCTATCTTGTGTTTTTGGAGTTCCTCACAGAAGGGTGGGATACGCAACTTACATCAGTCATACCACTGAAACTCTATAAACCCAGGCCCACCTTCCTCTACCCCAGGAAGAGAGAAGTCTTGTGAGAATCTTGTGAAGATTTGTAAGCTCCAGGGACCTCCAGGACACCCTTGAGTTCTGAGAACTTGTCAGCCTCCTCTTCCCTTCCAGGAGAAGGCAACAAGCCTATCTCTTGAGGGTCTTTGCTAGTGAACACAGCTGTCCCAATTCAAGACAGCAATGGCCATGTCCTGCTGGAGGAAGAAGTTACATGCAACTTGCTTTATGGTGTAGCCTTATTGCTGCTCTGGGTAGTTTCTTAAGAAGCAATTAAATTCCCAACACAATTCTAGCATGTCACTTGGGCTGGGAAGTGTGGCATTTGACATGCTTACATAACAGTCTTAGTGCCAGGCCATCTCCCATTGCTATAGTCCTTTCACACTGTGAAACAGGCTAACATGAAAAGTTACCCAGGGTAACAATTCAACAAGAATGGAAATACCTGGGACTTGACCGCTAGCATTTGTCCAATAAAAAGACTTGCTGTACATACAACTGGTATGTGTGTATGTGTGTGTGTCCATTGTGGGAACTGGAGACCAACCTCAGCTGTCATTCCTTAGGCACCATACTTATCTATCTATCTATCTATCTATCTATCTATCTATCTATCTATCTATCTATTTGAGACAGAATATCTTGTTGAGCCTGAAGCTCCCCAAGTAGGCTGAGTCAGTTGGCCGCAGAGCCCCGGGGCCATTCTCCTTATTGTCTCCACCCCATCAGGCCTGGAGTTACAGGCATGTATTGCAACACCTGGATTCCTTTCCAGGAGTTTTGGTACTAGAACTCAGGATCTCATGCTTGTTCAGCAAGTACTTTTCCAATTGACCCACCTCCCTAGACCTGGTATTTTATTTCATACAAGCTAAAGGAACTCTGTCCAGGATATGTATGCCCATTGCCCTATGGGTACATGATGCAGCAAAGAATGAGTGCTAACTTGCTCATTGCTTTGACTTAATGGGGTTAGAACAAAAGTGCAATGGATACATAACCCATATACAAAGGGCTCAGTTTTCTCATCCAGATTTCCAAGAGGGTCCCAGTCATCTCCTTTCCTCGCAGCACTCAGAACACTGATCATGACAGAAAGATAATGGAAGACTCAGGTCACAGAACACACAACCAGTGGCAATGTTTGTCACAAGAGGTGACAAATAAAAGCAAGGACCTTGCAGATGTTCTGAGCAAACATGTTGGCAAAGGCTAAAGAGATGCATAGGGTATGAACAGCTGAGAAGGAGCTTCTGTTTCCCAGACTCAGGCCGGAGTGAGTGTAGCTCTCAGTGAGAAGACTACATGTTCCTTTGCATCTACACATACCATGTTGCAGTTGGGTGCAATGAGAGAAATATGATCCTTCATTAGAGCAGTCTAGAATCCAGCCATTGTCTACACATCATTGTCATCATTATGAAGCCCTTAAAGAAAAGAAGCATTGAGGACTGGAGAGAGAGCTCAGTGCAAACCCGCTTGTCTCAGAACCCTCATAAAGTCAGGAGTGTATCATGGGCTTGATAATAATGGGGCTCACATAGGGAGATGGGGAGAGAAGATGGAGAATTCCCAGAAGATTAGATGATGATATTGTGGAAACAGACAACAGAGAGACTTTGCCTTTGAATGGGGCAGAAGGCAAGAATGGGTACCTGAGATTACCCTCTGGGCACCACAAGTGCCCACATTTACATACTGGGATATGTGTGTCAGAGAGAGAGACTCATATCTGCAATTTTAGCACTTTGGAACTTTGGAAGTCAAGGCAGGGGATTGTTGTGTGTTTCACATCAACCTGAATGACGGGCCAACTGGGGCATAGTGAGACCCTGTCTCAGATCACAACCACCACCGGTATGACATCTTCACAAAAATGGCCTCTCTGTGATGCTTCAAGTCAAGATTCCAGTAGTCAGGGAATGAATCAGCTAAAGTTCCCAATCCAAGTTTGCTCTGTGCAGCTTTTGTGGCAGAGACCTGTCCTGTGCCATGTTGGCAAGATTTTCTGCTCTGAGTTTTCATGTCTGGCAGTATGACCTCCTCAGTGTGGCTTAGGGAAAACTGTTGGAGGAGTTTATGAACAGCAGTACTGGGATAACCAGGCTTGGAAGTCAATGTCAGAGAGTGATGCATCAACACAAATACCAGAAGACAGAAGCTCAGGCCCAGGGCCCATAGAGGCTGCTCAAGTAATGTTTGATACAGATGAATGAAAAAAATATTCACGCTTTCTTCTTGAGACTCCCTCAGTTTTGGAGTTAGTGTAGACCAGAGAAAAATCTGAAATGTTAGTCAGAAGAAAAGCAAGACATCAGGGAGCCTAAATACAGAGATTCTCAGCAATCCTCTCTCTGTGGCCAGAATTCAGTGAGCCACTCAGCAGACCAAAGTCCTCAGAGCCTTGGGAATACTTTCTTTAAGCTGCTGTGAAGTTGACAGAGCCAATCTTCTGGAGAGATGGAGTGTCGGGGGTTTACTCTGAAAGCTAAAGCCTTTCTGTTGTCTATTTCCCAGACACTCGGGGCACTTTTCAGAAAAAAAAGCTGCTTGCCTGGAGTGGCTGGCCAAGCGTGTGAACTCTCAGATGCTTCACATAGCAGAAACATGGCAGATTGTCCCTCAGTGTGACTATGTACTAATGGTGTGATCCATCACCTCCTCTGGTGATCCCCACTTTGTTATGACAAATGCTGCCAGGGTTTTGGGTTGAATAATGTCTTGTTGACTTCCTGTCCTTCCTTCTCACTTTTCTATAGTTTAAGAAATGCTGATAATTTTGAGCAGAAACTCTTCCCCACATCCTTCCCCCAGCCCTCACACCCCTGTTCCTTTTGAGTAACCTCTGATATTCGGGATCAAACCCCTTGTTTCTGAGGGAGTGGCTGTTAAGGAGACTTCAGAGAGTCCAGGCCCTTGGCAGGGGGACTCTGACGTTAAGCTTACATTTCACTTGCCAAGAAGAGGCCCTGCTTTCCCCCTTTCAGAGTAGCTGAGGCCCCACAGAGGACCCGTAATCACATTAGGGAACTTTGCTACCATCATTTATGGATGTACAGAGTCATGGCATGTATTTCAAGAGCCAAGAGAATTTGATTCATCTGCTTATTTATTCTTCTCTCATTGTAGATATCTGAAATTAAAGGGCAGGCAGGTTGAGTGAACCCCAGGAAGGTGGACTCCCTGGGGAAAGGGTGTGCTGGATGAGTGCTTTAAAGTCTAAATGCCTTTCAATGTTGAGTCCTTCAGAACTGGGCCAATGTAGAAAACGAAGAGGCTTGCAGTTGTTTGTAATAATTAATCACATAGAACTTGCTCTATTCTTTTGTTTGTTCTTTTTGTATGGATTTTTTTTTTCAGATTATTCTAGCCAGGGATGCCCAACCTGTGGTCTGCAGGCTGCTAATGGTCAAAGTAGCCACAAAATTGACTCAACCCAAAATCATAAACATGCTTAAAACAGTCTAAGATGTGTATGGGGAGGGTGTTTATCTGTTGTTACTTCTGTGTGATCCTGGAGTATAAATTCTGTAGATGAAAATGATGTCTCTTAAAATAAACATATAAGTTTATTTTATTTATTTTATTTAAGTGCACAGCCCATGGGCTTCTGGTTGCACACCCTGGTTAATGTGTTTGTTGCCCAAGACAATTCATTCAAGGTGGTTTAGAGAGGAAAACAGGTTGGACACCCTGTTCTAGACTACCGAGGAAATAGTGTCACATAACACCATCTGCTTCACAGAGCCAGGGTACTAGGATGAGGCACTCTTCATACACATGGACACATGACCTACCTGAGAACTTACACCTGTCTCCTACTGCACAGTGGTCTTAGGGGTTCAGAATACAACCTCTAACTGTCAGGAATCAAAAGAAAAACAAGCTGGTCCTAACTGGACACTGCTAGGATTTAGCATTAAGACCTGAATTATCTCCCCAAAGGGGTGAATTCTGAGGGCTACTAGAGGGGCCTGGCTTACCTTTCAGAGCAGGGACCATGGTACTCTCTCTTACTATGAATGTCAGACTGAGATGCACTGTAGGTGGGTGTGCATTGTCAGGAGAGGGCCCTATACACTCTCCATCTCAGCACAGGCCAAAGGTCACCACTAACAAGTCTGATGCTGGACAAGCTGATTCTTCTCTATAGTTGCATGGTATGTTGTTAGAACTAATGTCACCTTCTCATCAGCTTTGTGAAGGTAGGTGCTCATTCTGACCCAGAGAAGTCCCTTGGAGACTTCTGCTGAAAATTCTTGTTCTACAGACGGATAGAGAAGCCATCAAGCTTCTATCTGAAAAACCCCTGGACCTGCATGAACTGCCGTAATGCCCTGGAACAAAATGGGAGAAATGTCTTCTGTCCATTCATCTCCAGGCGAGATAGTCCCTTCTCTTACTAGGGACACAGGAGGTAGTAATGTAACTGGATGGTCAGTCTTAGCATGTTGTTGCAAACATTAGTAACTGAGCATAAATTTCTATAGAATCACATGGCACCGCCAAGAGGAATTGCCCTCTGTGAGGCTTGCTGTCCAGTAGAGGGGATCAGAGAGTTACTATGTAGCCATTGTTCTATTGGGTAAGTGGCATGACTGTACTAAAATACAGAGATGTTAGCCTGGCTGGCTTGGGGACATAGGAGACTTTATGGAAGAGAGATATTTATAAAAGATATTGGGGCTGGAGGGATGGCTCAGCAGTTAAGAGTACTGAGTGCTTTTCCAGAAGTCCTAGTTTAATTTCCAGCAACCACATGATGGTTTACAGCCATCTGTAATGAAATCTGGTGCCCTCTTCTGGCATTCAAGCATACATGCAGACAGAACACTGTACACTAAATAAAGAGAGAGAGAGAGAGAGAGGGAAGGAGGGAGGGAGGGAGGGAGGGAGGGAGGGAGGGAAGGAAGGAGAGGAGTATGGGTGGGAACTAATTGTTACAGAGAGAAAAATTTCCAAGATAAGGAAGTACTAAGCACAAAGACTTGAAGCTCTGCAGAAGCAGGTATGAGGCATATGAGTCATATAGCCTTCCATGTGATTGGCATATAAATTATGGATGAGATAGTAGTTCATGAGGCCACAGCAGCTGGAGTACTTACAGAGAGGACCTGCTAATCCTCAGGGAGGTGAATTGTCACAGATGCAAATCTCCACCATCAAAGGTAACACTGTCTTAGTCTACATTGCAATTAAAAGCATGACATCAGTGCTTTCCTTCAGAGAGGGAACCTGATACATACACCTTTCTATAGTTATAGTCATCAGCATCTCCCAGAATCAGCACTGCGGACACCTCTGATCTCCTTTTCTAAGACTGTCTTCAGACACCAGCCAGGAAGCCCTGGGTCTTTGTTAATTGCTGTGATTGTAACATAATAATCCGATGGGCTGCATTTCCGAGTAGGATTCTGCTAGGCAGCTAAAGAAGCCAGCTTGCTCAATGCACAGGTCTCCCACATTGCTGGGATGAGTCATTGACAGGCAGAGCTAATTGGAAGCTGGTGGTGCCTCTGCTTTGCTGTCCTGAGACTGTACTGGGTCATTGCAGTAATTTCACACAAATGTAAAAGGACATGGGGGTGGTTTTCATCTTTCTTTATAAAACAGCATTGCTATTTGTGTTAGGCTTTGGGCAGGTAGAGGGTGAGTGAAGTTCCAATAAAGGTGATAGATGATTCCTTCACCCTGGCTGGACACAGGGGGAAGGAAGGGTCTCTCTTCTGTGCTCTTCTCTGCTTCTTCACTCACAATCCCTTTCTGTGAAAAGAGTAGGTTAGTTAGCCCACAGAGGAAGGATGCTTATCTCTCTTTTTTTAAAAAATTACTTGATGTGGGCATGTGGAGGTGTGCATTTACAAGTGCATATTTTCATGAGTGTGAGCACACGTGTGTATTACACAAGGCAAGTCTGTGCACATGCATATGGAAGTCAGAGGTTGATGTTGGTTATCTCCCTCAATTGTGCTGTTAGGCACATTCTCTCTCTTGACCCTGGAGGTCTCTGATATATTTAATCTAGCTACCCAGCTTGCCTCAAGGGTCTCTTTTCTCCACTTTTCTATACTGCTGGGATTGCACGGGGTTGCCATGTCACTGTGGCTTTTTACATGCATCCAAACTGGGGATCTGAATTCTGCCTGCCACTATTGAGAGACAAGCAGTTTATCCACTGGGCCACACACTAGTCCTACTTTTATTTTATGGGTTTCTAAATTAATGCTAAAGCATTTGTATGTGTGTATGTTGCATATTGAGCCCCATCATCTCCCCACATTTTCCTTTCTTGCTCCCTCTTTGCTCCCACTAATACCTCAGGCTGACTTAGACAGTTTTATGCTTTCATTCATGTCATATATTCATGCACACTTCCATGTATCTATGTGACATCTAAGGACTACAAATGAGAGAAAAATCAGTCACTGGACTTTTTGGGATTGACTTAATTCACTTGGTGTTGCATCCATTTTTCTATGAATGACCTAACTTTCTTTTTTGTTATGGCTAGAAACAATCTATGATGTATACACTGCAATTTCCTTATTTATTCCTCTCTTCTTGGCTGCCTAGGTTGTCTCCATTTCTTAGCTATGGTGAAGAGCACCACAGTAAACACTGATGTACAAGTGTCTCTGTGACATGTCCATGTGGAGCCTTTTGGATGAATACCCAGGGGTACTGTTGCTGGGACTCATGGGAAATCTAGTGTTAGTTTTGCTTCTAAAAAATACCTTCACAGTGACTTCCATAGCTACTGGACTAATTTAAATTTTCACCAGCAGTATGTAATGCTTTTATTTGTTTGCACCCTCTCCAGGAGCATCCTAGGTTCAGGTTACAACCAATGAGTTCTCAAATTTCCTACACCATCCATTATAAAACACACAAATATCTTGAAAAACCTAAGGTCTCATTTAAAAAAAAAAAAGCACACTCAGGATGAACAATCTCAGGCCCCTGAACTCAGGCTCAAGAGAGTGAGTACTGCTTAATAGGAGGACTATGCGGAAGACCAGGTACAGATGGAGACCAAATGGGTGCCATGCTAGAAATGTCTCCAGCAATTCATCAACTCCAGAAAATTTATCAAGGGCAGCATGTGGCATTGCTGCTTTGATTACAATAGATAGAGAAGATGGCATTCTTGCTGGAAGGAGAACAAGCTTTTTCTAGGGTGAGCTTTGCAACACATAGAAGCAATAAGCAAATGCTGAAGCTCATGTTTGGGTGAGTGGTGGGCAGTGGGGTAGAGACTTTTCAAAGAGGGTTTGTCTGCACACACGACCATGCCACACTGCAGATAGAATGAGACTCAGGATCTGTAGTTGCCAGAAGGCAAGTAGATATGCTGGTAATCTCTGGAAACTGAAGTCCTGGTGACATCTAACTGTGGTGACCTTGTGAAACTCCCACTTGTTTTGATCCACTCTATTGACAGTCAACAGTGACAATTGTCCCAGCTGTTCACAATGTCAGAAGAGACAGGTGTCCCGTGTTATTCTTACCTATGTATAGGCGGTATTGACTGTAAACACTCCATGACTTTCTCACAAGAAAAAAAACTGGCATTATGTTTGATTTTAAGATCATGTCCTTGTGACTATGTGGACCACTTAGCTCCACCCTGGAGTGCTCAACATCAGGGGCACAGAAGAGTGTTGTTTACAGAAACTCTGACTCCAGGGACATTCAAGGCAATTTCTGATTTTTGCATAGCTTAACATTCTGATTTCCAAAGAAACTCTGGACTGAATTGATGATATCCTGGTATCAGGTTAGAATTCTCCACAGAAAACTAGTGGGATGGCTTAAGGAATACTACTATTTTTCATTTAAAAAAGAAATGACATATTGGTGTTTACCAGGGCATTGGGCTGTGTTGGAAGCTCAGCAGCTGTTACCATGGCAATAAAATGCTCTGTACCTCTTTGTGATATCACCTCTGTTTTCCTGGAATCCTTCCCCCAGTGTCTGGAGATTGGTGTCCCAGCGTCATAGTTAGCTTTTACCAATTTGACACAAATCTAGACCTATCTGGGAGAGGGAGATCTGAATTAAGGAAATGCCTCCACCAGATTGGCTATGAGCATCTCTGTAGGGCATAACTAATTGCTAATTATGTGGGAAGACCCAGTCCACTGTAGGTGATGCTATCTCTAGGCAGGTGGGCCTGGGCTGTAGAAGAGAGGTAGGTAGCTGGGCAGGCTGGAGGTGTAAACCAGAAAACAAAATTCCTCCAAGGTCGCTGCTCATGTTTCTACCTTGAGTTCCTGCTGTGGAGTCCCTGGTGATGGATTATAACCTATAGGTCAAATAAATCCTTTGTTCTCCCAAGTTGCTTTTGGTCAATGTTTTTAACACAACAGAAAAGCAAACTAGAACACTCTCACTGCTGGTAGCTGTGAATCTCAGCAGAGAATTCATACCAAGCTCAAATCTTAGATTCAAAAGGGCTCAGTCTTCGACATTTTGGCAAAAAGGGCATTGGTTAAAAGCCTGTGTAAAGGCTGGTGTGGCAGCTAGTTAGGATTATAAAGTTAGGCCATCCCCTCTCCAAGAGGTATGCTTTTGGTCTAAGAAAACAATGAGACACTTGTCACACATCTTAGATGAAGTCAACCTTTAGAAAAAACAGGACCTGACATAGTCCTCTGCCTGGGGATACAGAGTTAGAGGACATGAGAAAAGAGGAGACAGCCAAGGGACAAAGGATGCTGCTTTGGGGTAAACAGATAACAAATGCTAGTTTTAGAATATCTTTGTAGTCATTTTACAAGAAGCTGTGGCCTACAGTCTAAACTTAAATATAGGTTCTGCTGGGTTCTTATGACCTTGAGAAGGTCAAGGGATCCCTTTTGTATACTAGAAAAATGAAATTCAAAATTTTAACTCCCATAGGCTTTTGTGAAGATAAAATACTGCACAGAGTATGACCTCATGATATGGGACATCATGGAGTAATGTGTTGACGTAGAAAGTGCTTGGTGGCTTTAATCCTTGCTAGGTTATGGACATGTCTTAATTCATACCTCAGAGAAGATGGCAACCTAGTAGGAAGATGGTACATGACCAATCTGAGCATCAAGGACTTTCCAAGGCAGCCAGTCACACTGGAATTCAGGCAGGGTCCCAGAGGAGGCAGCTGCTCTGCCACCCTGGTGTGCTGCAGGTTCTGGCCTAGGAGTTCAGCACTGAGACTTCCTGGACAGTTCCCAGACCCTGGTGTCTATGTGCGTTTGGAGGGGCTGCTTCTTAGGGTATCATAGTTTTACTAACACTTTAAGTTTAGCTTGTCAAATGAAGTCAACGAGCATAGACCATTTGCTTTTTAAAATCACAGTTTCATTGAGGAGCCTGGTAGAAATACAGCTGGGCTGGTAGACTGCTTTCCTTCCATGCATGAAACACTGGGTCTGACCACACAGCACAGTGTGGTGGCACACACCTATAGTTCTAGCACTCAAGAGGTCAGAAGTTCAAAGTCATTTTTAGCTACATAATGAGTTTAAGGATAGCCTAGGCTATATGAGACTCTTTAAAAGAAAGAAAGAAAGAAGAAAGGAAGGAAAGAAAAGTACTTTTACATTGAGATACAATCTATGTAACCTGTAACTTTTAAAGTTACCCTGGGTAACAGTATGAAGCCAGTCTGGGCTTTATTTGAAACTCCATCTCAAAACAACAACACCCAAGCTAATAAAGCAAAACAAAGGAAAATCTTTTCAATATAAACTCTACAGTTCTGTGGTTGGCAGGATGCTCGTGGAGCTGTGCCAGTATATCTAGGTTGTCACGACCGCTTCTACCAGCAAGGAAAACGCAACACCAGGCTCTTCTTTGAGCAGTTTATTCAGGAACCTTGAACAATCTTCTTCTGACCCCGGGGAAACCCGCCCGCAGCCTAAATAGCCTCTGGGCAGCCAACCCTAGTATGCCATGTGGGCACTACCAATAGGCCCAGGTACGCGGAAGCCAAGCCAGATCCTTAGCCTTAGCCAAATATGGAGATCACTGAGAGCACTCACCATTGGGAAGGTGGAGGGCAGAAGCCAGCGCCATCTTTAAGGCGAGGCTGCACACAGCTCTCTACACTAGGTCAACTTTAGAATGTTCTCATCACTTCCTCTTGGGAGAGGGTGACACTCAACTCTGATATGGACCTTGGTTGTATTTCCACAAGCAATTCACTCAGGAAGTCTTTCTGCTGGTCCCTGAGAATCAGATTTGCACCATCCTGAAGGCCTGGTTTAAACTTTGTAGTGGTGAGAGAATGCCAGTGTTGGCATTGACCCCAGGGCACTGTTTCTTTCTCAATACAATACAATACTCTCCAGGCAAATCAGCTGTATGGCTTGGTGTGGCTGGCACATCAGAGGTAACAGTGGAAAGCTCCTCATTTCAGGGGTAGGTGAAGTGTTCATATCAAGTCATCTGTTCCCTGTCCCACTAAGGATGATTTCTATACCAAGTGATCTAGAAATACTTAAGATCTTAGTGTTCTCTTGATTGGATGAGACTGTCAACCCTTTATAGTGCTTTCTAGTCCATGATGCCTGTGTCCAGTGGAACCAGGGCCAAAGTGTAGGCCTAGGGGATGGCCAGTTCAGGAACTTCCATCTCCTTAATGGTCCGTATGCAGAAGAGGAAGCTGTGCTGTGCTGGACTGAGACACTATTCCAGTGGTCCAAGTGATTAAGTAGCCTAGGTAGGCCCAGGTAGGATGATATGTTCAGCCCCAGAATATGGCTTATGTATTTTTCTCCCCTCTGAATCTTTCCCTGACTCTCTAAGGAAAGAGACAACAGCCAAGTCTTGCTGTTTGAATTTGGATTCAGGACACATTGCCTAATGGACGGAGCATCACTTTCCAAGTTGGCTTCCTATTGTGTCCCCTCCCCCCATTTCTGGGGTGGTTGCCAAGTCTCTAGAACAAACAATTCCTCTCAGCCTTTGGAGTTTAACTCTAGCTTTTGGGCTAAACCCCCAAAGTCACAAATTGCCCAAGGCTATGTTTTTCTTCTGAGAAATGGCATCAATTTCTCTGCAGTGATCAGCTTTGGATAAAACAAAAACAAGACAGGGCAGTAGCAGATGTATTCTGAAATTGCAGGCCCCATACTTGCCCTCCAGGCCACACTCCAGGCCACAAAAAGCCTTGGTATCCTTAGTCCCTGAACTGGAGACAACAGGGCAGATGAGGCTATAGACTGCCAGCTGGAGACAAGGGGCCTGTGTTCCCTAAACCTTCTGCCCTGGAGCAGAGTTGGGGAGAGAACACAGTAGCACCCTGGGCACAGTTCTCAAAGGAGAGGCTCAGCTGCATCCTTTTTAATTTTATTTTCTGGGTATCAATGCTTTGCCTGCACATATGTCTGTGTACCATATGTGTGTCTCTCTGCCTTGGAGACCAGATCCCCTGGAGTCTGAGTTGTAGATGGTTGTGAACTGTGATGTGGGTGCCGGGACTTGAAGGTGGGTCCTCAGGAAGAGCAGAGAGCACTCTTAACCTTTGAGCCATGTCTCTAATTTTTCTGGTACACTCTTGAAGCCAGCACTACCTGAGTCCTTTGAAAAGCCTCTCTCATCTCAGCACTTCTACAGATTCAAGTTTGTCTTTGACACAGACCCCTGTAGTTCCAGAACTCAGATCTCTCCTTCCCTCCCTCCCTCCTTCCCTTCCTCTCTCCGCCCCTCCCTTCCTCCAGCTCTCCTATTCTCTGCCTTATTCTCTTGAATCAGTATCTCTCATTGAACCTGAGGCTTCCTGGGATAGGCTGGCCCGAGACTTCCTGAAATCCACATATCTCTGTTTCCTGTGCTAGGATTATAGAGTTACAGACATGTGTGGAAGTACCTGGAGATTCTAATTCAGGACCCCATGCTTTCACAACAAGTGCTCTTAATGAGCCATCTACAGAGTCCTAAAGTTTAGGCATTTTTAGGACAAGAATATAAATGATGAACATTCTTTGCCTCCTGACATCTTTTTCACACTATTGATCTGGAATGAGTTTCCTAGGAAAAGCTAATGTCTTTCACTGGGTATCAAATACTCCTGGGAACAAAGCTACCCAATATCAATGACTTACAAAGACACTGGCGTTTCTCCCTGAGAGTTTCCTCTGCAACTTCCAGATCCTGTAGAAAAGACAGAGCTGCAAAAGCAAGCCAATTCAACAGGGAGCCAGAGTACTTCAAAGATGAGCGAAAAGCCCTTGGGCATCAAGTTTCAGTTGAAAGTGTCTGTAAATACTGTCTGCTTTGTAGGTAAACATTGGGGCAGGAGCCTAATGGGCAACAACTACTTTACTCTGATCATATGCAAATTGCTAGTCAAACTCTCTACCAATGACTCTAACAGGCCAGACGCCTTCCCCCAGCCTCTCATGTGTAGTTGGTGCCATGTGGGTGACACTTTTCCTGGTGGATCTTTTTCTGTTCACACCATATAGAGGGGGCAATTCTAGCTTGAACCAATGAGTTTACTGGGGTTACTTAGAGCATGAGTGCATCACTGAAGGGTCTATTTAAGGACTGGTGACAACTCGGGAAAGCTGCATCATGGGAATTTCCTGCTCAATTTATAGGCAGCTTCAGTACAGACTCTCTCCCCAAGCAATGATGCACTGTTTACATAATTTCAACTTTCTTGTGCTTTCTGTGAGTCAACAAGGGCATGTATCAGTTCACAGGCAACAGCTGCCCAGTACCTAGGCAGGATTAGAACTCAGGATGGACTTTGTGGGTAAGGACGGTCTTTCCCCTTCATCTCCCTTAGGTCCTCACAAAAACACAACTCTCACCTCAAAGGCAATGAGAAAGTTTAAGTTGGAATCAAATATGAGTGACTATGGCCTGGGAACACATCTGTTACCCTAGATTCAACTTGAAAGCAGTTTTATAAAGTTCTTTTTAAATGTTTATTCACTTATTTGCCTTGAACTGGGAACTGGAAATACAGACAGTTGTTAGCTGTCATGTGGGTGCTGGAAATTGAACCCTGGTCCTCTGGAAGAATAATCAGTGCTCTTAACCACTGAGCCATCTCTCCAGCCCCCCTCCTTTTTCATGAAGTTTTTTAAAATAACAGAACAAGTAAAGTATTAAGTACGCAGTTACGTCATGGCAGAGAAACCTCAGCTGTGGGCCTCACATAATAATCTGGCCACTCTTAGCCTTTGGTTTCCATAAACTACATACAGTTGTTTTAATATACTTCAAAAGGTTTTTATCCAATCATTACAGGATGTTCAGTCTGACAAAGAGGTGGGCAAAAACATCTGGCTATTTAGGGGTCTAAAGATGACCCAAGACTTTGTAATTCAATTCTGGACCTGAAACACCCCAAATTCCCCACAGTTATTGAAGTTCTAATCATCCAATCAGAGTCGAAGAAGTTTCAGCTTGAAGGTGGAGGTGCCCTGGGGGAGATTTTCTTTACAGTTGCATGACACTCTTTTCCTCTTTCTTGCACCCTTTATACTCCACAGCTAAGAAGTGTCTCTCCAAGCCAGGTTTAGTGTGGTGACATCACCACCCTCTCTCTGCCTACACAAGTCCCAAGCCCGAGCGATATGCCAGCAGACAATCACTGCTCAGCACCAACACCCCCCCCCCCCCCCGCATCCCTGCACAGGTCCACACATCTAAGACACTTCACTGTTCTATGAGCAATGAGCCACCTTGATACTCACGTGGAAGTACAGAGAGACACTTTTTCTTTGACCCAACAGTGCCAGAGTCTGTGTGCTAGCTAAAGTAAACTAAATTGAACATTATTTTCTCCAAAACTGTAGAAGATGCCAAGGGATCTGGTATGAAGGTTCCACTGACCTTCAGAGTCTCAGGTTCCTTCCACTTTTATGCTCTGCCATTGTCACTGAGTCTCTCTCATCCTTAAGCTATCAAAATGACTCAAGAGTTCCAGCCATTGTATCTGACTTTCAGGAAACAGAAAGACAATGAACCAAGGGTATAAGGCAAAAGCACAGGTGATGTGAACATACCCATCCCTTCCAGTGTTGTGTTAGATCCTTATCAAAAAACTTCAAATCATATTTCATTGACCAGAACTTAGTTCACAGTATTGGGGGAAAATTTTTGATGTTGCACAAAGAAACACAAAGAGCAAAAGTAACCCAGCAAGGTAATTTCTTTTTGCAAAAGGAGTGTGTGTGCCAGAACCCAATTCAGGCTAGCAAGCCCACGTGGCCAAGATGGTCACTGTCTTTTATTCCTGACTTAGGTGGTGACTACATTTTATCCCATTGGTGGGAGGTTGATTGCATAATCTAATACTATTGGCTAATTGTGCAAAGGGGAACGGGAAGAGAAAGTTCTGGAAATACGGGTCCTTGTCAAGCTAATCACCCTTGACAGAAAAATGATCATTTCTTACCATGAGGTCATTATGTTTATATAGGGTGACAAGATAGGTAAGTTTCTGGGTTTTTTTTTCCTACTGTTGTTTTTGATCAGGCACGCTTCTAACTCATGCATGATCTTAGAGATAACAATAGAGAGGAAAGTGCCTGTTACCAAGGTGATTGTGATGGCTAATACTGCTTGTTATCCCAAAACATTTGGGAGAGGAACCCTCAATTGAAGATTTGCCTCTATCACACTGGCCTATAAGCAAGTTGGTGAAAAATTTTTTTGATTGATGTGAGATGAGCTATGCCACTGTGAACAGCGTCTCCCAAGGCAGGTGGCAGGGTTTGTATAAGAAAGGGAGCTGAGCAAGCTTCAAAAAGCAAGCCAGTAAACAACATTCCTCCTCATCTCTGCCTCATTTTCTGCTTCCAGGTTCTTGCTTGATCTCCTGGCTTCCTTCCATGATGCATTGTAACCTGCAAGTCAGATACATCCATTCCTCCATGAGAGGCGTTGGGCTTTATCACAACTAAAGAAAACAATCCAGAATAATTGCTGGTTGTCTTCACTTCCATTTGGAGTCTCTGAGTAATGAACAATGAGAATGAACACACAGGCATCAAGTTCATCTAACCACAATTAACCGTGTACTCAGACATAGCCCCCCACTTGGGTCCCATTTCCTGGGTCCTGGCAGTCATGAGACTTAGGAAATGGGACCCAAGTACCAATGTGAATCCCAAACTTAATTCCCCTGGAAGTTCAAAGACAAGGCAAAACCTGCTTGGTGGGCAGACCCCTCCTCCTGTCAGAGTTCTTCATGCCTCTTGCCTGGAGGTAGACCAATGAGGCTCCGTGTCCTATGGTCTCTAACTAAAGAAATAAAAAAAAAAAAAAAAAAAAGAGTTTCTAGAACCCTGACTCATTGCAGCTGGGAATAAGCAGGCTTGAATGAACCTATATTTTAGGACTTTTGGGAAATGTGTCATGTTGAGGTTAGATCATTTCCCACCAGGAATTACCAATACCAGCAAAAGCTATGCCCTTAATTCTCACTGTTTACAGAGCTCAGGGTCTGTCTCTGACACAACAGTATCATTTACTGAGTTTTTGTGTCTCTGTGTGTTTCTGTTGTTATAACAGAATACGAAAGACTGGATGACTTAGAAAGAAAGAATTGTCTTTCTTCTAGTTCTGGAGGCTGGGAAGTCCAGAGGTGCAGTGTTGGCATCTGAGGAAGGCCCCCCTGGAATCTAAGGACCCCATTGTTTCTTCTGTCCTTTTTCTATAAGAGACCACTGGAGGGCTGGGTTCAGGGTCAGTTCTGAGAGCAGCACTAACCATGAGTTAGGCTTGGCCCCCTTCCTGTGGAGTGCCTGAAGGACCATGGAAACCAAACAGGCTGCAGTACAGCATGACTGAAGACATGGGTTCTGGCTTGTCCTGGTTCCCCCAGCCTCATAATGGAAAGCTCTGGCAGTCTTTAAGGCTGCCTTGTGCCTGCAAACAAATATTCAGGCCACTAAAGCAACAGTGACAGAGACAGTATAGGCAAATCACAGCTGATCATGCATTCCTTTCTAGTTCAATAGAATGAGGAGCCAAAGCAAAAAGAGAAGAAGTCAACTGAACAGAAGAATCAGTTTAAAGCAATGGTTCTCAACCTTCCTAATACTGCAACCCTTTAATGCAGTTCCTGGTGTTATGGTGACCTCCCTACCATTAAATTATTTTTGTTGCTACTTCATAACAGTAATTTTGCTACTATTATGAATCATAATGTAAATGTTTCTGGAGACAGAGGTTTGCCAAAAGGGTTGTGACTCACCAGTTAAGAACCTGTGAATTTCTTTATCTGGTTTAAACATATCAGAAAATGTTACTAGATCAGTTAAAAAAAAAAAAAAGATCTTGTCTTAGGGAGGACAAGCTGGAATTCTTAAAATACATGATAGCTGTCTCCTGTACATTCCAGATGATCTTTTGTTAGAGAATTTGCTGAAGAAATAAATCCTTTCATAGAATAGCCAAAATGGTCAATAGACGATATCAATTAGGAACTTCAACCCCAAGATGGAGTGGCATGGGGAAGGGAGGTGCATCTAGCTCTTCAAAGAGGAGACATCATCACATGTAATCATGCCAACAGCATCCTTCTTATTTAAAAAAATGTGGTTGGTGATATTTCTCTGTATGCACAATATAGTGAACCTTCCTCTATTTTTCTCTCTCTCTTTCTGTATGTATGAGAGAGAGAGATAAGTGGAGAGAAAGAGAGGAGAAAGAGTTGAATATGAATGCCCATAGAGGCCTGGGGAGGGTATTGGATCCTAGAGTTGGCATTACAAGAGACTGTGAGAGTGTTGGGAGCCTATTAGGATCCAGGGCTAGGATAAGGGTTAGGGTTAACTGCAGAAGCATCTCTCCATTCCTGTCTTTACATTTAAAGAGACTCAAGGTCTATTCTCTCGATGACTTATTATGGGGGATTATGTTATTACATTAATTGTCCCACCTACTAGTTTAATAAAAAATTCTGATTGGCCAAAGGCAGACAGGAAGTGTGGGCAGGGCAACCAGACTAGGAAAACTCTGGGAACATCTCAGAGTAGAGCAGACATGCCAGAGAGTTGCCAGAGAATCACCAGTGAGGTGAGATGAGCAGAGATGCCGGGAGACACAGAGGAAAGAAGTTGAAATGCTGCTGAGAAAAGGTACCGAGCTGCATGGCTAAACAAAATAGATTGGTTTAAGAGTAAGGAGTTAGCAATTATATGCTGAGTCCTAGGTTGATCAGCATAAAATTAATATAAGCGTCTGTGTGTCTCTGTGGGACTGCATGTGTTCCTGTGGGACTGTGAGTCTGCAAGTCAGAATCTCAGGGCCAGGCCCGAAAAGACTGGGTCTAGAAACGTAATACAACAAATGAGCTATTGTTTATATTTAGGATGGATAGGGTGATCTGGAAGATTACAGGTTTGAAAGAATTCACACTTGCTCCACACCCCCACCCCACAGGCCTGTGATGTTTTCTTGTACATAGAATGCAGTTGTGGATATGTTGCATTTGAAAACTGAGACAGCAGATACCAAGTACCGAGGCTGGGTCAGTTGCTGGAGATGCAATGGGGAATGAAGTTTGACCCTGCCCTAGAGAAGCCAGTCACAGGGAAAGCCATCAAACAACTGTCTGAGGAGCCATGAATTATGGGCAGCATGATACTTACAGGAATGCTCCACGAGCAGTCCCAGGGGATCCAGATGTAAGCCAGGAACTCAAAGAGTACCAAGGGTTTCTCTCGGACCACCCAATGGTTTGATGCTCACACATCCCGATACTGTGATCAAGACTGATGGGACCAGAGTTAGTTCATAAGCAGTCAACGCTCCGTTGGGGAGGTTTCCTGTCAGGACTCCATAGCAGTCAAAGCCATGATTTGGGAAACCACATGAGAGAGAGGCAGGGAGCTCTTTCAAACATAGGTAGATGGTGAAAAAAGATTGAAGTTCTGTCTCGCGCCACCTCGTCCTGCAAGGAGCACGCAACACCGGATCCTTCTCTTTGCAGTTTATTCGGGCCTTTAATTATCTTCTTGTCTCTCACTCACTCCCTCTCACTCTCACTCTCAGATGTATGACGAACGACTCACTCTCTCACACACTCTGTCATGAATGACGAAGGACGAACGACCCCGGGGGTGGGGGG